>ML103474.1:648-15327 GCA_003697995.1 Taxidea taxus jeffersonii
CATAGCACTTTTGCTCTTCTCAATAAAAAGGAACATTCCAACTCCCACTTTTTTAAACAGTGAACTCAGTAGAAAACCCATGGTATGGTAATACAGTTGGGGTTTCCATGGGTTACAGAGGAGGAACAGCTGGATACCACATCTAGGAACCAGTGGACCAAAGCAAACTACAGCAGCACAGGGCTTATATTAATATGTAGACATCAGGGATTCACCTAATAAACAAATCATGTCATCTGCTTGATCATAGTATTGTTCACTAACAGGAGCTAACCAAATGTAAGTTTACTAAAATAGGCAATGCAAATGTTAGGCTGACCTGGAGGCTTGTTGTGCTGCTATTGTCTTATTGAAAAAGACCACATCCAAACCAGATACATGACTCAGAGTGAAGGTCTCTAAAAATAAAGACAACTTTGGGTACCTGGGTGGCTCAATGGATTAGGCCTCTGCCTTTGACTCAGATCATGATCTCAGGGTCCTGGGATCAAGCCCTGCATCGGCCTCTCTGCTCAGCAGGGAGCCTATTTCCCCCTCTCTGCCTGCCTCTCTGCCTACTTGTGATCTCTCTCTCTCTCTCTCTGTCAAATAAACAAATAAAATATTTTAAAAAAATAAAATAAAAATAAAGACAGCTTTTAGATCTTTATATTTAAATAGAATAGGAAACTTCTGGTTAAAAAGTAAATGTGGCCAGTGAGCAAATAAGATTTTTAGCCAAGAGGTGCCTGGATGGCTCAGTCAGTTAAGTGCCTGACTCTTGATTTCAGCTAAGGTCATGATCTCAGGGCTGTGAGACTGATGCCCATATCAGGCTCTACATTGGGCATGGGGCTTGCTTAAGATTCTTTACCTCTTCCTTTTCTCCCCTTCTCTTAAAAAAATTTTTTTTTAGCCATTACTACATTGAGACGTCATCCATGAAGTTGGCATTCTTGTTTATTACCACCAGGACACCTCTAATCATGTCCTTGAAAAGGAGACCCCAATCACTTTGTGAATTGTTTTGCCTTTAGCGCAAACCTTGACACCAAGGCAAAGAAAGCACTGAAGACTGTGGGAGGAAACATTGCCACCAGCTTTATCCTTTTCCCAGGTTGTGAACTACTTATCAGAGAAAGATGGTAGCAACAGCTGACTTGGAACTCTTACTGGACGAGCATCGTTCATGCAGCTGGAGACAGTAGAAAGTAGTGCTTAGAGATTTGGCCCCTGGCTCCAAGAGACCTGGATTCAAGTGCTGTCTTCATCTCTTTCTAGTTGCAGGACTTCAGGCCTCAGTTTTCCTAACTATAAATCAAGGACAGTATTTGTAAAGATTAAATGAGTTATCTCATTTAAAGTGCTTAGCACACTGGGGTGCCTGGGTGGCTCAGTGGGTTAAAGCCTCTGCCTTCGGCTCAGGTCATGATCTCGGGGTCCTGCTCAGGTCATGATCTCGGGGTCCTGGGATCGAGCCCTGCATTGGGCTCTCTGCTCAGCAGGGAGCCTGCTTCCTCCCTCTCTCTCTGCCTGCCTCTCTGCCTACTTGTGATCTCTGTCTGTCAAATAAATAAATAAATAAAATATTTTTTAAAAATAAAAATAAAGTGCTTAGCACAGAATAAGAGCTCAATAACTGTTAGCCATTATTAACAGTACTATAAGAGTAGTAGTATCTAAAAGAAGTAATGTAATGGGAAGAACCTAGACTCCTCTTAAATGAAACAGACCTGTTTTTGAGCCAAATTTCTTACCCTCCCTTACCTCAGCTACTTTCCTCCACATAATACACTTCACAAGGTTGCTACAGTTATCAAATTACATAACATGTGGCCCTACTGCAATGCTTTGTACATAATAGAAACTCTGAAATGTATACCATTATTACTCGTGGGGTTCACTAAGATAGAATGATCAGAAAGCTTTGAGGAGGAAAGCCCTCACAGCACCTGACTTCTGATTCAAATGAAACTTCTCAGCCTTTGTAAAAATTACCAAACTATCAGGTTTCCTACAGATATTAAGACAGCAGCAGCCCAACAGTGAACCAACTGGCCCACTATTTCTCTTCCTATATCTGCTCATCTTCTAGCATTCCCATGCCTGTAGATCCTATCTCCCTGGGGCAATGTTTCTCTAATGCAGACCCTCCTTTCCTAGCCCCCAGGCTATGAATCCAGACTGGGCTTTCCTCATCTTCAGGTGACATTTATTTATTGTTTTGTCCCTTGACTAAAGATAGCATCCTCCCCTTCTTAAGGAAAACAACTCCTCCCCAACAGGCTTCTGTGGTTCTAATGGGCTTGCCAATCATGGTCCTGGCCCAGGCCCTGTGGCCTAGGGGTTGATATACAACCCTTACTGGGCCAATCAGAGATCTTCCCTAGAATTTTTCAAATTGGCATTAAAGAAAAAGCAGGAGAACCCCTCCAAGAAGCTAGAAAATGGGAGTTGAAAACTCCTGGGAGCCCTGGTTCCCAACTTCTGGGTAAAGCCCTTTGAAAGACTAAAACTAACTTGACAAAACGACAAAAGAGAAGGGGCAAGTGACATGGGAAAACAGGTCTTTTAAGTTCAACCAGTTGTATTCCAGGTTTTCACCTTGTTTGGTATCAGATTCCAGTAAATTCATCTTTTTGTTGAGTCTAGCTCAAGGGGGGGGTGGGTTTCTGGCTCCTAGGGAAATCTGCATCACCACAAAAAGGCAAGAATGCTGCTACACCTGGGAGATGACTAGAACTGGCACTCACTCAGTCTCTGCTAGGATCTTCTCCCTCCACTATCACCCATGAGACTCACTAGGTCACCTTCCCTCCTACCTACTGCTCATCCATGTTCTCCACAGGTAGACAGCTTGGTTACTAAGAACTCCCAAGCATTACATCCAAGGCTCCCTCTACCAGTCTTAACTGTTTTCTTCATTAAAATGTGAAAAACCCCAGAAAAGGATTCTGAATGCTTTGGTTTGTGGAAAGTGTTCATCTCTGGACCAATCAACTATGGCTATGACATTACACACAGACTACTGTGGACATGGACCACTGGGTGCTTCATGCCACAGCAAACTGAGCATTCCATTCAAAGACCTGCAAAATCTGTCCCCAAGATGCCTTTTAAGCTAATCTCCCACCACACAACTATATACACCCCACAACCCAGACAGACTAATTACTCAATATTTTCAGAAATATACCACATACTTTCATGGCTCCATGCTCTCCTCATTTTCTTCCCTCTTCCTCTATCAATCTCTATCCTTGTCCTCTCAAAATTCTTGTCTCTAAAGACCTAGCAAAAAATCCACTCCCCAGGGGCGCCTGGGTGGCTCAATTATTAAGCATCTGCCTTTGGCTCAGGTCATGATCCCAGGATCCTGGGATCAAGCCCCACATCAGGCCCCCTGCTCCTCAGGAAGCCTGCTTCTCCCTCTCCCACCTTCCCACTCGTGTTCCCTCTCTCTCGCTATGTCTCTCTCTCTGTCAAATAAATAAATAAATAAAATCTTTAAAAAAAAATCCACTCCCCATTGCCCTCATCCTCCCAAAATTAACCTCTTTATCCTCACTACTCCCATCCCCTCTACTGTATTTCCTAATGGATGTGTTTTATCTCTCCCACCAAATTTTAAGCTCTTCAGAGACCCCAAAATATTCATCTCGCTATCATTTGGTACCTAATATAATACCTTGCACTAAATCAGGACTCAATAAATATTTGGCAAATGAATGATCCTTCAGAGATGCTGACTGCATATCACCAACTATTGGTCACTAAATAACAATAGAATGCCCCCTCTACCTGGGAGATTACTTTTCAACCTAACTTCTTAATAGTACCAGTACATGAACTTCAGAAATGGAAAGAGCCCAACACCATACAGTTATATAGGCCTCCCCTCTATCTATCCCTCTACCAAGGCAGCCAAAGTCAGCCTTGAGAAAGGACATCTCTATCTACTCTTGGCAACATCGTTAAATATACTCAAGCAAAGAGTAAAATTTGTGCCAAGCCAGACTTTCTTCTACACACTAAAATAGCAAAAGTTTTCCATATTCGCTCATCACTATCTTCAGGCAGGAAGGAAAAGATCCAGAAGCAAGCAGGTTGGTTTTCACCCTCACACAACCCCAGCCTCAACTCTGTTTTCCGGAGTCATAACACCCCTTTAGACTGCATATCAATACAGCACACCCAAGTGTTTACAGCATGGCAGACGTGGGGAGTAGAAGCAGTTAACGATTTTACAAATCAGTTGTAAACCAGTGCTCTGAGATTGACGCCACAGACCCTCAAGTCTGGTGTTCCATTCCAAAGGAGCTGACCCTGTTGAAGTGGAGGACTTCCGGTCCCACTTGGAACTGCTGCCAGAATGAGCCTGAGGCTCAGCCTGCTAAAAGAAGCCAGAGCTGGGTGTTGCATTTCACTTCTGGTTCTACAGGAATCTCCTCCTGGAGCTATACAGTACCACTGTAGCTATAGGCAGCAAATTCATAAAAGGCCACTGTTGCTTCTATATGATCTGTTGAACTTGGTGCTCTGGAGGCAAAAGACATGCTCAGAAGACATGCAGAACCCCAATACGTGGTTTTCCAAATAAACGCACTATATTTAATGGATAACAAGCCCGAAGAAGAGTCCTATGAACTGAACTTGGATCGCCCTCTAATATAGCCAGATGAGTTTTCATTAGATAGATGCAACTGAAAAAGTTTCCTGCTTTGCACTATCAGGAGGAAGGTAACAAACATTTAACAAAGATTAATCATGTGCCAGGTGCTTTTTGGCACACCTTATCTCATTTAATCCTCACAACAAACCTGTCCACGTTTTACAGTCAAGTAGCTAATAAATGGCAGAGCTAGGATTAAAATTACGTCTAGGGGCGCCTGGGTGGCTCAGTGGGTTAAGCTTCTGTCTTCAGGTTGGGTTATGATCTCAGGGTCCTGGGATCGAGCCCTCCATTGGGCTCTCTGCTCAGTGGGGAGCCTGCTTCCCCTCTCTGCCTGCCTCTCTACCTACTTGGGATCTCTGTCAAAAAAAACAAAAAACAAAAAACCTACATCTAGCTAGCTGATCTCCAAGTCCACATTTTTTCCACTAAACCATACTACTTCCTGTCTACTCTGCTCTGATAAACATGCTTTAAAAATTCAGTGAATAAAATGCAGTGTCATACTTTGGATTGGACTGTGAAATAGAAGACAGACATCAATGGAAAAACTGGTGAATCCAAATAAAGTATACAGTTTGGTTAATAACATTGCAGCAATGTTAATTTGTTTGGACAGATGTATCATTGTAATGTAAAATGTCAACATTAGGGAAAACTAAGTAAAGAGTAGGTGGGAACTCTCTGAACTCTTTTTGTGAATTTTCTGTAAGTCAAAATTATTCTAAAAAATATTTTTTTAATTCCAGGAAGTTGTGAATTTCAGATATTGGCCTAAAGCTGGATACCTAACTGCGTATTTCCATGGGGTGTACACTCGTGGTCTTTTCTATGACTATGAATTTTTAAATCTGCCAGAGATTTCAGTGCTGCCTTCATTAGGACAGTACAAAAGCAGGTCCAAAATCGAATGACATCTTGGTTGGCCAGCAATGAAACGAACCTGTCCACCAAAAAGAAAATCTCACCAAGTTGATCATGACAGCAGGTAACCTAAACAGCTGCTTCATAGTATGCTGAAATCGGCAGTTATGGGTAACTGGGAAGCAGAAACAACACAAAGCCACCTTGAAAGATGATGTTAGGATGATGTCATTAAAATGCTGGATTTTGAGAAAGAATACCAGCAGATGGACCTAACTAACCCAAAGAAATCAGAGAAGCAGAGATGGGTTCATCCTTTTCTGTGTTAAGACCTCATGCAAACCATAAAAGAGACATGACTGCAAACAGCAGCAGACTCCACCCCCAGGCATTTCACCTCAAACCAGAGGGCAGTCTTCCATCTGTCTGTGCTATTGAAAGGGCTGCTGATCCTGCATTGATCTCCTGGAAGACACCTGCACTTAGAACTGGTGTTTCCACCAAGAATATCACCTCCAGAGAACTATTCATACACTTACATGAAAAATGTCCATTCGGAAGACTTAAATTTCCATACTTTATTATAATCTAAATCTTAGATCTCTTCCACCCTATTCCCTGAGATAAACACATTGATTAAATAGTCTACATGCTTAGTTGCACCCTGTTCAACTTTGTTGTGTTGCCAGACCTCCAGGTGAGTGAAGGTGAAATGCCTTTTGAAGGTTTCTTGTTTTTGTCCTTTCAGTGGGATCTTTATACATCTCTTATTCTAAGATATTCAAATATTTCCCCCTTTTTAGTTTACCATAAACCTTTTCCCTTTGGAACATTCCCTAGTGACATTCTATTCTGGACCCTTTTGAATACAAAAGTCCTTGATAAAGTCATCTTGGAAAGGGAGGTAAAGGGGAAACAGGAACATAGAAAAGCTTCTCAATCGTCTCCTTTCAAATTTTGTCGTCTGGATGCTTGACCGTCTCTTTGTTAAGAGTTTAGCATCTGGACCTTAAGGCCACACAATTAATATTCCCGCTGGAATCCTAGGGACTCTCTTTGAAAGAGCCTGTTGTCCAGTTTTCAGGCCACATTAGGTAATTTCCCGCCCAGGAGCATGGCCTAAAAAGAATGTCGGTGTTTCCCTTCAGGTATAGGTGCCTGGGGGTCAGGGGAAGAGGGAAAGGCAAGGGGTGGAGTGGGAGGCGGGTGATCGACAGGGATAGAAACCGTGTCTCCTCCTCCCTCTGAATGTGAAATAGCCAATGAGGTAGCGCGGCCGGGCCGGCCGGGCCGCCAGTGCCATATAGTATGCAGCAACCCGAGGAGTCACGTTGGGGGAACAGCAGAAAGCGGCTATCCTTTTACACTACTTTGCTCTAGCAGCTATCTTAATGGTGACTGCGTGGCCGGGGGGAAACCTGATCGGCCAGATCCAGCCGAAACCGGGAGGGAGGGAGTGGGCTTTCCGGAGGGGGGGAGGTGGGAGGGAGAAGAAGAAGGAGGAGTAAGAGAGGGGGAAAGAAAGAGGAAAAGAGTGCGAGGGAGTGAGGGAGGGAGGAAAATAAACAACAAAAAATGTCCTCTTCCTCCCCCACCGGGCAGATTGCAAGTGCGGCGGACATCAAGCAGGAGAATGGGATGGAAAGCGCCTCGGAAGGGCAGGAGGCGCCCCGAGAAGTGGCGGGGGGCGCGGCGGCGGGGCTGAGCCCCCCGGCTCCAGCCCCTTTCCCCCTGGAGCCGGGGGACGCCTCGGCCGCCGCCGCAAGGGTGAGCGGAGAGGAAGGGGCAGTGGCGGCGGCGGCGGTGGATCAGGTACAACTCCACTCGGAACTTCTGGGCAGGCACCACCACGCCGCGGCCGCGGCCGCCGTCGCCGCCGCCGCCGCCGCCGCGCAGACCCCACTGGCCTTCTCGCCCGACCATGTCGCCTGCGTGTGCGAGGCGCTGCAGCAGGGGGGCAACCTGGACCGCCTGGCCCGGTTCCTGTGGTCCCTGCCCCAGAGCGACCTGCTACGTGGCAACGAGAGCCTGCTGAAGGCGCGGGCGCTGGTGGCCTTCCACCAGGGCATCTACCCCGAGCTCTACAGCATCCTCGAGAGCCACAGCTTCGAGTCGGCCAACCACCCGCTGCTGCAGCAGCTCTGGTACAAGGCGCGCTACACCGAGGCCGAGCGAGCCCGCGGCCGGCCACTGGGCGCCGTGGACAAGTACCGGCTGCGCAGGAAATTCCCCCTGCCCCGCACCATCTGGGACGGCGAGGAGACGGTGTATTGTTTCAAGGAGAAGTCGCGCAACGCGCTCAAGGAGCTCTACAAGCAGAATCGCTACCCTTCGCCCGCCGAGAAGCGGCATCTGGCCAAGATCACCGGCCTCTCCCTCACCCAGGTCAGCAACTGGTTCAAGAACCGCCGGCAGCGCGATCGGAACCCCTCAGAGACCCAGTCCAAAAGGTGAGCACCAACTTTCCTCCGCCTCCTCCTTCCTCTCCCCCACCCCCTTCCCAGCTTTCTTTTCCTCCAAGTGCTCGCAAACATGGCGCTTACCTTCCCCACCAGCCTGGTCCGGCTGCCCACCTCTCCCCGCCCCCCACCTCTCCCCGACCGGGGGATGGGGGGGGCGGCGGTGGCGAGAGGCGGGGGAACCTCTCTCCTTACCCTCCCCCTCCTCCCCCCAGAAGTTTCTCGTCGCCCGCCTAGGTCCCAGTCCCCGCCCCCACCTCGGCTGGTCACTGCCGCCCAGTTTCCCACCCCCATCCCGCTGGCTTTGAAGTTGCCACTCTCTCCCGGGTTCTGGCGGGGCACAGGAGCGTGTGTAGGCGCCGGAAAGGCAGCTCTGGTTGCCGCCCGAGGCCCACGGAGGTTGCCAGCGCGGGCCGGGGTCTGCACCTCCAGCGGGCTACACCGGCCGGGCGTGTGCACGAGCTCCTTCACTACCACCACCACCACCCCCCGCCCCGGGTTCGGCTGCCTCCCCCCCGCGCGCCCCAACCTGCGTTGGAGGTCGCCTTGGCCGCTCTGGAGGAATGAGGGTGTTGGTGGGGGCTAGCGTTTCAGAAGGGGGGCTGGGGACGGCGAGGTTTTATGTGACAGAGTTAATCATTCACCCTGCCCGCTGTGGTTCCCTTCGCGGCCGCGGCAACGTGGGGTGATGGTGCGGCAGGGCTCTGCCGTGTTTTGAAACCTGATTCTGAACTCCTTCGGATCGGATTTCAGCGCCGCCGGGGCAGTGGGGCTGGAGGGCTTGCTTCCTCGGCCCCCCGAACCCTGCGTGGCTCCCTCCTGGGACAGCGACTGGGAGTGGGGGCGCAATCAGCTCCACACCTCCTAGAGTGCCCACCCTGGCGGGTTTGAACTTTTGGACTGGCAGAGGTTTGGATCCCAACTGGTAGAAAATGTCGGGGTTTCCACCTCTGTTGTGCGTCCTTTCGAGTCAGACACCTGGAGGGTGTATTTTGTTTATTGTTGAGCGAACTGTGGAGAAGATCGCCTAAAGAGATGGTGTCTCAAGCCACGCGGGCATAGGACAGAAAGAACCCTACAGCTCGAAGGTTCTGCGCAGGTTAGGAATTTGGGAGCCGGGGAGCGCGTCCCGGCCGAGCGAAGGTGATCACCCCGCGCATTCCAGAGTCAGCCGCGGTCCGCCCTTGGCGCTCCAGCCCCTGCGCCCCTCCCGGGGCCGGCCGGCTCCGGCGCTCCTCCCCTGAGGCAGGGAGGGAGGCGCTGTGTCCGAGCCGGGCCTCGCGGTAACCAAAACAAAACGCGCACTGTGACTTGCATGCATCCTTCCGCAGACTTTAGGGGAGACCCAGAGGAGGCCCGTTGGTCACCCCGCGCCAGCTTGTGGCAGCGGATCCTGTCGCTCGGAGCTCCGTCGGAATCCTCGGGGCCAGAGGCAGGGGGTGGGGACCGGGCGTGGCGCTCAGGCCAGCTGCCCTGCAGCCCCACTCCCCGGTTGGGCGCGTTCCCCGTCTCCCTAGCCACACTCTGCCGGCTTTGTGCGTCCCCCCCTCCCAACTCCACACCCCCCGCCCCCGGCCCAGTTGCCTGGTTTAGGCCCCTCTCCGGATCTACCTCCCACCCGCACCCCCGGTGAGTCACCCTCGCAGACGGCGACGGCGGCTCAGCCTCAGCTCGTAAATCAAAGCGCTTTCTGCGCTCCTGGCCCCGCAGCCCAAAGCCCGGGTAATCCCCTCCCCTCCCCCTTGAAAGCGAACTGACCGCCGGGCACTTCGAGGGACGTGGATCTTCTGCGGGGCCAAGTCGCACCACGCTTCCAAACTGCCAACTGCGCCTTTGTCCCCCGCCCAGCGTCAGACCAAATGGGAATTCCCACCACTACCCCTTCTCGGATTTGGTGTTTCCCCTCAAGTGGAGGAGTGAGGAACACAGTCCCACCTGGAGCAGAAGGAATGAGGGTGCTGGGGAAGGGGTTACAAGGCTGCTGAGTGACCCACACCCTTTCCCTCCCACCTCACCAGGGCACTGGATGGTGTATGTTAAATAGGCCCCTATGGCTTCTTTTGGATTCAAAGGCGACCGCACATAACAGTTCTTGGGTTGAAAGTGCCTTTCCTACATCAAGGACAGCCACTTTGTTGAATGAGAGTTGTCAGTCTGGTGGAGTAGAAGTTTGGGAGCAGGTGAGAAAATGATCTCTTGTTAACTAACTGACAAACAAAACACTTCCCACCTCCTGCTCCTTTGGCAGTTTCATCTCCCTCCAAGATCACACTAATCTGAATTGGTTTTGAGGGGAGGGGAAGGAGTTCCTAAACAGGAAAGACTGACCACTGACCACCTCATCTAGGGAGTTTTTTCTATGGTGTAGGTAGCAGCGAATTTAACAGGAAGGAATAACTTCAGTGCTATAAAAATGTATATACAATTCTCATAGTAAATCCTGTTAGCTGAATTTACATCTTCCAGATCTCTGGACTTTGCCTGAATTTATTATTGGTAAAAATGGTCGGCATAGGAGAGTTTATCTTCCCACATTCTCTGGATGGTCCGAATCTGCTGGAAGGTCTCATAGCTTACACAGGACCAAAGGCTTCCTGCTCTGCTTTCCTTAAATACTGACTTTAATGGGGTTAGAGTCTGGATTTCTAAACAAATGGCACTGTGTAGAACGTCATCCCTCTGACCTTCGGAATGTCTTGGTTTTCCCCCTCTCTGCAGTGAGTCAGATGGCAATCCCAGCACTGAAGATGAATCCAGCAAGGGCCATGAGGACTTGTCTCCTCATCCACTCTCCGGTTCCTCCGATAGTGTTGCCAGCCTCAGCCTTCCCAGTCACATGGAGCCAGTATACATGCAACAAATTGGAAATGCTAAGATCTCATTAAGCTCTTCTGGAGTTTTGTTGAACGGAAGCTTGGTGCCCGCTAGTACTTCACCTGTTTTTCTTAATGGTAATTCTTTCATTCAGGGACCCAATGGAGTCATCCTTAATGGAATAAATGTGGGGAATACCCAGACTGTGTCATTGAACCCACCAAAAATGGCATCAAACATTGTGAGCAATGGTATATCCATGAGTGACATACTGGGGTCTACCTCCCAGGATGTGAAGGAATTCAAAGTCCTCCAGAGTTCTTCAGCTAACTCAGCAGCCACCACGTCTTACAGCTCCAGTGCCCCTGTGTCCTTCCCAGGGCTCATCCCCAGCACTGAGGTCAAAAGAGAAGGCATTCAAACAGTGGCTTCCCAGGACGGAGGCTCTGTGGTGACTTTCACTACACCAGTGCAAATTAACCAGTATGGCATTGTCCAGATCCCCAATTCCGGAACGAACGGCCAGTTCCTTAATGGGAGCATTGGATTCTCTCCACTGCAGCTGCCTTCTGTTTCCGTAGCCGCTTCTCAAGGTAAAAGTCTCATTCGGTACCATGATGTGACCAGTGACTGTTTTAGCCAGCATTTGGGGAGAGCTAGAGATTGGTGTTACTCTTCAGGTACCTCACTGGCTGCCATAGCAGCAGAGGGCCTTGGTCTGTCTCTCCTCCTTTGCCACAGCCGCAAAGGTAATATCCTGCTTGCTTGGCTCTCTGGCATCGTGGAGATGGGCTTTTGTTTTCCTAACAACTGAATGGAAAAATACAGTTCAAAGCAAATCTTGCCAGTTCTACAATTATAGAAATATGATAAGTCAATTGGTGCTTACAGAATAACCCATTGTTTGACATTTTAAGATTAAAAATTAATGATATTGCTAAGAACACAAAAGTAGTCAAAGCAATTGGTACGAAATGTGTACACTTTACCTAAGCATTTTCTGTTTGACCAAGAAGTGTTTTTAGAAGAGCAAGCTGAAAAGACTGAATCAATTGTGTTTGAATCATGTTCCTCCTATAATTAAAACTAACTGAAAAACTAACTAAAGGAAAACCAGAGGAATATGTGACTGGGAGTCTGTCACTCTGCGTGTATGACCACCCCCCTAAATGTGTGGGTTTATTTAGGAAGGCAACTGTAAGCCTTATTATATATATATATATATATATATATATATATATATATATATATATATGTTTGTGGCTTTACCAAAGGCAGTATGCTAACGAAAACACTGGTCTGAAATTTGAGAAGCCTGAAGCCAATAGGCCACTTCTTCACTGACTTTAAGCAAGTCTGATGACTCTGTGTCATTTTTTGTGTATAGAAACAGGAATGGTTAGAATCTCAGTGGAGGTGGCAGAGGCCCTTAAACTTAGGAGTAGGTGATGTCAATGCAGGTTTGCCTTCCTGTAAGTGAATCTGAATGTCCAGAAGTCTATGAAACCAAAATAAGTAGTTGTTTGCCTTAAAGATCAGCTTCCTGTAAAATGGCTTTATCAAAAAAAAAAAAATCCATTTATGCACAACTTTTTTTGTTTTCACAACTATGATCTGCTTCAGTTTATAGGAGGCATTAATGGAAAAAATGTTGTTGAGCACATTTCATTCTGTAGAATCAATTATCAGGTAGAAGGGCAGTAAAACACAAAACTCCTGCAGCACAACATGTATTTCTTCATTGTTCCAAGTTCTGGAAAGGATTAAGTCAAGTCACTATCCAACCTAAGGCAAAAATATGGAAACCACAAGGAAAGTCAAAATGCTTTATTTTATAGTAATTTAATGTGGATCTAACCCCTTTTCTCTCTTCAGGAAATTTCCAAAACAGAAGGTAACATTTTAAAGACAACAAATTTGAGCAAAAAATATGGGATGTACATTGGGGAAGAAGAAAAGCAGAAATAGTTTTCATATGTAATCTAGAAATATGCTACCATAGAAAATCATTACAAACTAACAGCTAATTTTTAAAATGGGACATTTAATGTGAATAAGAATAGCATTTTCAGTTAAAAAAGCTAAGATCAAATGACAGAGCTGTCAATCCTTAGACTGTCTGTGTGCATTAAAGGCATAAGTTTAACCACATGGGTCCAGGAAGTAACGTTCCTTTAGAGTAATTATGGACTGCAGTTCTCAGTAAAGCATTTAGGGATTCAGGCTTTCTCAAAAATGGATACTGAGGCTTGCTTTAAAATGTGTAGACAAGGTAGATTATCCTTCAATAATTAGTATTTATATGGAAATCCAGAATATCTACATCTTTTACTCACTTTATAATGTGAGAAAATAAGGGGTTTTTCTTTACCATCATTACAAAGTTAGGCTTTTCACCTATGTCCTTTTTCATTTGGATTTTTTTAATTGATTTTGAAATTATTGTCCAACTTATAATTCAAGTGCAGTTACACTTAAATATCAAGTTTTAGATCACATCTGCTTTTCTTCCTTCATTCATATATGTTATAACTTCTACACATTCAAAATTATTTTATTTATATATTTCAGTAGCTGTTGGGGAGAATGTCCTGTCATATTATTTATGGTTCTCTCAAAAAATAACTAATCATTTTGTTCACATATACATAGGCAAATACTTTCACAAATGTGTAACACATAACAAAATAAATATTTCAGATGATTTTGCTACAGTTTAACAGCCAACAGGAATTTTAAAGCATACTTAAGTTGAAGTCAAATAAAAGCCTTTTCCTTTGTTTGGCCTGGAACAAACATTTATGTTAGGGAAGAGCCCAGACATACATAGAAATGTTTTTTTAAAAGAAAATTTTTTTTAATTTTATTTATTTATTTGACAGAGAGAGAGAGAGAGAGATCACAAGTAGGCAGAGAGGCAGGCAGAGGGGGAAGGGGAAGCAGGCTCCCAACCAAGCAGAGAGCCAGACGCGGGGCTCGATCCCAGGACCCTGAGACCATGACCTGAGCCGAAGGCAGAGGCTTAACCCACTGAGCCACCCAGGCGCCCCAGAAATGTTGTTATTAATACCAATATTTCCATGAAGAATACTTTCTAGTGGTTAAATCTTTTTTAAAGCTTAAATGCAATCTTTTCTTTTTTTTTTTTTTTCATTTAAAAACATTTCTTTGAATTTAAGGTGCTTAAAAAGTGTTTGGAAGACGTATAAATAGCCCTGTGACATTTGTTTATCAACATAGGTGGTAACATACTATTAAAAATTGTTCTAATTATTTGGTAACAGTTATTCTAATTCAAGAAGGGATATGTTTCGGGTGAATTACCTTTAATATTGAGCTGTTTTCTCAAAATAATAGTTTACTGAACATCTAATTTGAGATCAGAGTAAACAACCCATCTGAATTATTCTGTCACAAAATTCCCTCAGGTCCACCTTTCTTTCAGTGGCAAGATCATTGCCATCATTTTACTGTGCCTATGTAAAGGCTCAAAAAGAAAAGTGTTTTATTTCATAGCAGGAGTGAGGAGAAGGGTCTAATTCATCTCCATGGTCTGAGTCACCTGATTTTTGAACATCTTCTCAGCTTTCCATTTATGTTTCTTTTTCTGCTTCTGGTGTCTGTAGACCATTATAGTGAGAGCCAAAAAATACGAACCTTTTAGAGAAGCATTAGCTCTAGTTATTTACATTAATCTGTAATTTTAGAAGTACACTTTATTATTATCATTAATTGTTCCTATCACCACAACCCTGAAAATCCAGAACTGGCACAACAAAAGAAAAAACTATTGAATATTTTGTTGACTTGACATTACTTTATGGTTAGTTTGGTGAAAGTTTGAAACTTGTCTGTACAGGTTTATATGGTTAACTTCAAGCCCCAGGGCAA
>RCUC01137252.1:0-32747 GCA_003697995.1 Taxidea taxus jeffersonii
TGGCCCAGTTGTTTAACTGTCTGCCTTTGCCTCAGGTTATAATCTTAGGGTCCTGGAATCAAGCCCCAAGTCAGGCTCCCTGTTCAGTAGGGAGTCTGCTTCTTCCTCTCACTCTCACTCTGTGTCCTCTCTCTCTAATAAATAAATAAAAATCTTAAAAAAAAAAAAAGATCTTTCCCTTTGTAACAACATGAATGGATCTAGAGGGTATAATGTCAAGTGAACTAAGAGAAGGAAAAATACCATGTAATTTCACTTATATGTGGAATCTAACAAAACAAACAACAAAAAAACAGAAACAGACTCTTGAGTACAGAGAACAAACTGGTGATTGTCAGAGGGGTGGCTGGTTGTGGGATGGGGTGAAACAGGTGAAAGGGATTAAGAAGTACAAAATTACAGTTATAAAACATAACTCACAGGGATGAGAAACACAGCAGAAAGAATAGTCAGTAATATTATAATAATACTATACGGTGACAGATGGTGACTACACTTATCGTGGTAAGCACAGTGTAATGTACAGAATTGTCAAATTGCTATGTTGCACACCTAAAACTAATATAACCTTGTATTGTTAACTATATGTAAATTTAAAGAAAATCAGTCTTTGTTTTATATATACTTGCTAGTCTCTAGATATTTTCTGAAATTACCAATACTTTTAAATCGCACTGGCCCACTTCAAATTGAAATCCACTCTAGACAAAATAATATTACGTGGAAGTTTCACTGCCCTGTTGATTTGTTAGATAAAAAGTCTTTAAAACCTGATGCTGCCAAAATGCCAGGTAGGCTTTCATTAAAGACCACCTAAACTGTTAACATTTAATTTGCAATTACTTATCTACTTGCCTTGACCCTTATGTCTCTAAATCATGTAGATGACCTTTTTACAAATCAATTTTATTTGGATAAACATACTCTTTTGAGATTCTTTTAAGTTATCTCAGAGACAAGCCTTCTAAATGGGTAATTCAGAAAGGTCACTCATAAGTAATTAACATTTAAACTTTACACTACTTTGTATCTTTTAATAAACTAGAAAACTTGGAAGGTTTTCAGAAAATACTTTGGCTGTGCAGTACAAATGTTTGCACAATTCTTTTGTGAAGCACATGCTTTGACGTGCTAGTGGAAAAGAAATGTGTCATTTTTCCCCCCTCAAAGAACATCTAACTAAATATGAGGCTCAAGAAAAATGAATAAATAAAATAACAGCAATAAATGTCTGAGTGTAAGTACATGGGCTGGTGTTCTATTTGTGAAATGTCTCTTCTACCTTGGCCATGACTCTCCTCTCTCACTGTTCATTGCTAAATTTCAAATGGATGTATTAGAGATAAACTGCATGTTAATAGCTTTTCAACTGTTCATATTTTCTCATCTCTCAAAATCCACGGACAGGCTGCTCTTTGGATATTTTCCCTCACTTCTAAAAATTTAAATACTTTCATTAATGTTCTCATTTATCTTTCCACATTCTCTGTTCCATTCAGTCTTACTTGTAGGATCGCCTTAGTTTGGGTGTTAAATCAATGTACCAGCACACAATTGTTTAGGTCAAATTTGACACTTTTCCTAATTCTCTCCATTCTGTACCCTTGCATTAGACCCAAATCAGGAAGAGCCAGAAATCACATTAAAAAGTATTATTTAATTCATTCATTTCCTTACATGTTGGCTGCCTAAACTGCTCCAGGGAGATAAGAATAAAGCCCCTTTTAAAATACTCTTCAGAGATTAAAATCACTTCTTCCTTCAGTAAATGGCTTGGAACATTCATTACATATGCTAGGCATTCAAGGGAATATAAAAGTGAACCTCATCTGGACCTATTGAAATAAAAATGTATGCTCAGATACAAGCAAAAAAGGCAAGGACTTCCAGTGCTATGGTTCTAAGATTGGTTTTATCTTTCCAATATTTTTTCTTCTTTTAAAAGGGGGCTTAACATCAATAAAGTCAGGCTTGCTATAGCATGACTAAAAACTACCTGAAGAAAACAAACAGAAACTCATTTAACACTGCCCCAAACTTGCTTCTTCTCTAGCTTTTTCCTTCTTAATAATGTCATCAAAACAGTCAGGAGAGGTTCATTTTTTGTTCTGGCATCTTTTTGTTTGCTTTTGATCATTGAATAAGGACAGATTTTCAAAGAGGGATCTGCTATTCTTTGACAACAGGGTTCATAATGAAGTCTACAAATTTGTCAAACTTTGTCAGTTGATTTCAAGAATAACCCACAAAAGCTAATAGCTCTTCTCTTCTGAATGAGAGTCTAATAGCCCAATACTGTTGCACATTTTCGTGCCCAAAGCCATATCTGATTTATTTGCTATGTGTTTTTGAGAAACAAAGCAGTGGCATATGGAATGTAGAAGATCATTTGCACCAAGCAAAGGTTAAATAATACCAGAACCCAAAGTAAAAATGGAGAATTTGAATAACTGATGTAAAGAAAAGTGACAGGAGACTCAACTTATCACATAGCACAATAAGGTAGAATAAGGCTAAAAGCAAAATCATATTCAGTATTATATTCATGGTGTGCACCATGACTTAATTTCAGAAAAATAGTGTCATTAATCATATTAAATTCATAATTTTAAGTTATATTGGATGTTAATTTCATTTAAATTTTATTTGAAAACATGCTCTACTTCAAACTGAGTAGGCATTACAAACATTATTATTTAACTCATAATGTAACACGTTTTTATTTTAAACATTAAGATAAAAATAATGTGTATGCTTTTCCTTTAGAAGGAGTTGAAAGTTAAATCTGAAACACGCTAGGCTACAGAAAGAGGCTCTTGAAGGGCAAGAGAGTTTGCCAAATTCTGAGTGAAAGCTCTGGGGGAGGAAAGGGATGGAGCAAATTAATATCCATCAGATGCTTGTTGTGGGCCTACTATGTGCCAGGTACTGCACTAGCTTCTGTTGTAATTAGCAGTTTCATTTAATTCTCACATCAACACTAAGTCTGTAGCTATTAACATCCCCATATGACAAATGAGAAAATAGGCTCACAGAAACACCATCCTACTTCATTAAGGTCCCAACCGAGGAAATGACAGAGCTAAGATTCAGAATCTGATTTTATTTTTCTACAACCCCATATTCTCCTCCAAAGGAACTATGTTGCATTTTGGTTCTCAATTTTCAGGTTAGAATGTGCCAAAAATAAAGTGAACAAGATGACAAGGGTGAATTGGAATAGTGAAGAGAGAAGATGACACAAGTGATGACAAAAAATAATTTGTATCTTTTTCAATTACTACTCATCCAATCTTTGTTTCCTGGAAGTAATGATTTTCCAGGTTGCAAATAAGGAAACAAGACTGGGGAGCTGGGAAAGTTACATGGTTCAAAAGATGGAAAGCAGGAGCTACCAGTCTTGTTTGTCTAACCTCTGAACTGGCTCTATAGTTATTACTAGCAATCATGCTTCCAAATAAATAAGGAGGGATTCCTGCAAGCTCTCAATGTGGTTGGGACATTAAGTTCTTCCATTACCAGATGCTGTCATAAAAGCAAACGGCTCACAGGTCTCATTTTGAGCCTCAGTCCTTCATAGGATTAATGGAAGGAGACACTCTTGTCAAAGAAACCCAAGAAAATAGAAATTTTACAGGATGAATAATCTTTATATATAAAATATACATTGTATGTTTTCATGTTGTCTTCTGTTAATTATACTCTTTATAAGAAGTCTTTATAAAATATACATTCTACTATTTCTGGAAAGAGCTGACTCGTATAGTATATTCTTGGCATAGGAATAATTAAAAATAAAAATAAGTAAGTCACAACTAATCCTGATGTCTTTGGGCAATATTCAGATGACATACAGATTATATCTATTTTAATGTTTTTTTCAACATCTTTTATCAAGTAATCCCACATTTCCTTTTTCTGATTATCAGAAGTCAATAGGAACTTCTGAATATTAGGGAATACAAATATCAAGACTATAGGCAGTTATGGAAACAGAGTCTCAGAAAGATCGGTGTTCAAATCTCACTTCAGCCACCTGCTAGCCCTATGACTTAAATAAGTTAAATTACCAAAGATTTGAGTTCCTCATCTGAACAATACATTCCCTGCAAGGTGACTGCACAGATTAAAATGACATATGCAAATTTGTTAACCAAGTGCCTAGAATTGGCAAGAAGTCAATATATAGTCAATAGCATTATTAGTCAGAAGATCACTGTTTTAAATATAAGTCTTAATATAATCTAAATCTTAATATATAAAAACACTTGTTGAAGGAAAGAGAAGCTGGACTCTTAAGCCAATAGCACTAAGACACATCTGAGTCACGTAGCTCTTTCCCATTATCATTTCTCACACTTTTCTTCTGTTTACTACCATGTCGAAGAAAGAAAGGGAAGTCGTGAAAACGTGAAAAACAACATGAAATAAAATGGCATATAACATACAACTAAGGAAAGCTGACATAACTAGATAAAATGTGTGGTAAGGACCACACTTTAATACAAAGGATATAACTATGGATATGTAAATATCAGCTTTTATGGATATTAAAGCCAGAATTAAAGATCTCCCCGTAATATTTTTAATCTGCTAATTTTAAATCATTATGAATGGTAACAGAAATATTCATCCATTTGTTCACAGAAAATTAGCAAGCTGTAAGACATCAAAAGTGTCAGTCCCTTCACTCAATTAGTTTTACTTGAACCAACTGGACTATTAAAATGTAAACCCACCCTTGAGTGAAGAATGTAGCCTGGGCATAATTTATTAACTATTAATCGCTTTGAACACTAATGGTATACTTGACTGCTCTAGGATTTGAGGTATAGAGAGTAGGAGATGGAGAACTTAGAAGCAAGATTCCTAAAGAAAGAGCAGTTTCATCTTGGACATGTTATATAATTTACAATTTATTATAGAAAAGAACAAATGATATCGGTGAGAGTGACAAAAAAATTCTCAAAGTCATCTAAAGAAAAGAATGTTTCTTTGGGTCTTCTCAGAAAGAATGTAAGTATTCAGCCTAATTGGAGTACCAAGGAGCCAAGTGGCCTCGATCTTAATGTGTGGGGATGTCCTCATGATTTCTCATATGAAACATCCCACCTATCAGACCTGCTTGCCTTGAAGGTGCTTAAAATCAAATAGTAAATGACATTATTAATAATGTTCTCTGAGTAGAACAAAAAAAATGAAAGTAATCTGAGGACCTGATAAAGCAGTATTTACATAAGCTCTTCTTAACAATTCTCTCATTTCCTCATTTATAATGACTGAAATCTAATTGACAGATTTCTCATTTTCTACCCAATGACAACATATCTTTCTGATATGAATTTGTATATCACCACTTATCAGCAATAGTATAATAAATGAACCAAATGAAAACAGTTATAGTAACGTTTCTTTAATCCAGCATTCATATGTCTCAAACTCTAAATTAAACAAATTATACTCCCAGTAACAGAAGGGGGAAAAAAAAAGGTTTCTGAACAAAATCTGTGCCACAAAATTCCTGCACTCTGCACATCTCCTTCAAGGGAGCCTTTCAGTCACTCACATACCGTATATGTCTCCTACTTTATAGACAGATTTTAAAGCAAACTCAACCCAAGCATTCTCCAGAATAGAAGCTGAAAATGAGAAGAGATGGTTGTGGCCAAGTCACACTGATATCTCTGAGCAAAGGCAACAAAGGTGCAAACAAAAATGACGAGTCATGAATAAGACTGACATAATCTGTGTCATTTACAAAAGGCCAAACAGTTGTCATGACTCAAAAACTTCAGAAAACAGGGCTGTATCAAAACAATTACAAATGATCATAATGACAAGCTTTATAGATAAGATATTAGTCTCCATACGTTTTACTCATGTTAGGAAGATGCAGACTGTGGAATACAACCATTTGTTTTTTTAAAAAATATATTGTTTTTTAAAAGGTGAAGAAATGTTTTATATTTTTGACCCTTGAAGAGGTAAACATCCATTATTTAAAAAATTAAGAGAGGGGCACCTGGGTGGCTCATTGGGTTAAGCTTCTGTCTTTAGCTCAGGTCATGATCTCAAGGTCCTGGGATCCAACCTGGGATCAATACTCTCATTGGGCTCTCTGCTCAGCAGGGAACCTGCTTCCCCCCCTCTCCCTGCCTGCCTACTTGTAATCTCTCTCTCTCTCTCTCTCTCTGTCAAATAAATAAATAAAATCTTTAAAATGAAAATAAATAAATAAGTAAGAGAAAAAACCTGATCTTCAACAAGAACAAAAAGGATCATTACCGAGCATGTATTATACTTCAATTCTTGTGCTAATGCTTTTCACATATTTTCTAATTTAATCCATACAAAAATCTTTTCAAGTAATTATTAGTATTAATATTATTCTTATTTTATTTTTTAAGAGAGAGAGAACTCACATGCACGTGTGTGGGTGGGGGTGGAGGGGCAAAGGGACAGAGAGAATCATAAGCAGGCTCCATGCTCCGTGCAGAGCCCCACATGGGGCTCAAGCTCACAAACCTGAGATCATGACCTGAGTCAAGAAAAAGAGTCTGAGGCTTCACCAACTGAGCCACCCCAGTGCCCCTGAGGTAATTATTACTATTTCTTCCTTTTCAGAGAATAAACTATACCTGGGAGAAGTCATGTAATGTGTCTAAAGTTACACATTCAGTAAGTGGTAAAATCGAATTCAGTTTTTCTGATTCTCAAGTACTCCTGTCTGAAACATTCTGTCTTGATTTACTATCTTCTTATCCCATCTGCAGCATAACAGTGTTTCAGTAAAGGCAGGTTAACCATTTGAAAGCAACATTAAAATTTTGTTATACTTTTACATCTGCATGTTTTGGCATCAGATAGATAAAATTTAAATTTGTTTTTGATTTCCTAAGATCATTAGTATTAATTCTTGAAAACGGACCATTTCCATTAACATGTTCCAGGATGGATTCTAGTCCATATTCCCTTTTATCCCCTTAGCTGTGAGTTTGTACTGTGTTTGCTGCCCTACTGATACTTGCCCAAAAAGTTCTTGATTGCGCTATATTTTAAATACACAATTGCTCTATTTTTCATCTTCTGCAATAATTATCCTTGCATATTCTATATTTTTAGTTGATGACTAATTCATCTGTGTATGACTCAAGAGTCCCTTTTTACTCTGGTACATCTAAATAATTTCTTTTCTCTTGAGATCACCATAACATATATTCTAATTTCATTCCCCAAATGTCCCTGCTAAGATCTGAATTGGTTACTCAATTTTTTTTTTTGCTTTGTTTTTAATCTTCACAACTCTGGAGCCAGGTATATCTACTTTAAAGTAATATCTTTACAATACAATTAGTTTTCAGATCAAATAACCAAGTTTCCCACATTAATTGCATTTTCATGAAGTTCAAACAAACAAGATGTACCAATGTTACTCTAGAGACTAGGGAAAATTATCATAACACTAGAGAAAAATAGGTCAAAATGATCAAAGGACAGTAGAAACTAGTAGCTTTTAGGAGTTGTAGTTTGTGTGCATAGTTTTTCTCCACATTCAGACTATAAAGGAAGAGAGTGTGATTGTTCCTCTTTGGTAATTCTCACTTGGTCTTCTAACAAGTACTTCTGGGACTCCCCCTTGTGTTAGGCATTAGGCTGTGCCCTTGAGGCCTGCCCTCAAGGAGCTCACAGTTTAAGAACAGATAAAGCAAACACAAAGTCAGATCTGAATAATTACAAGTATGTGTATGTTTGGTGAAATAATATAAGCTCACCAGACATTTAGTAGCTAATGGATAAACAGTATTGAGGAGTAGGAAGGAGATAAAATATCTACTGTTCAAATAAAGACTTGTATTTAGAAATGGTAGCTTCCAGTTGAAAAAATAAGCCAGAGGAGGGACATGCCAACCAGTATTTATTCTGTAAAAATACAGAAGTCAGAAGTCCAGCATGTGTGCAAAGAACTGTGCCCACGTTGGGGTAACTGTGACCGAAAGAGCAAAAATGACACAAAGAGCTGAAATGCAGAAGTGGAGCCAGATTGAAAATCACTCAATGAGATTTAGCAGAGCTGAGTAGCCTACTTTCAAACTTGGAGCTTCTTAACACAAATAGGTAGACCTGTCCAGAAATACCAGAATGAAATTTATTAGTGGCCCAGGCCTGAGCTGACACACTCCAAAATTCCCCAAAATAAACCAATTGTTATTTTCCTTCTCTGTGCTTTAGCTTCAATTCACAACATTATTGAAGTGGCCCTTTTTTCCCAGATCTGAAATCACCCCACATACCGTGATCTCATCCTGGATTTGTTATCTTTTTGGAAGAACTTGTAAAAAATTTCAGCCTCATTGGATACTGAACCTTTTTTTTCCACTTCATTTCTTTGGTACAAAGAAGACTTTTTGATCAAAATAAGGTTGAAAAAAGAGTTCTCTGGTTTCTTATTTTATTAACTTTTGAAAAATGGAAATGGCTTAATTATTCAAAAATAGAACAAACACAAGAGGAAAAAACAAACTCCAAAAGTGAATAAAAATAGAAATAAATAATTCTGATTCCATGCAAAACTGATAAAATATTCACACAGGGAAAAATTAATTCAAACAATTTTGAACACAGTATTTTTACTGTAAAACCAATGTAAAATATAGCATGAGACTAAAAACTCAAAAACAATCTCAAACTTTATTTAGATGGTTTCTTCATGATAATCTGGACCAAATAAGAAACTATTTGGGCACTTTCTGGGATTGAAGAGATGATTAAATATGGATATTTTGGGGCAAGCAAGATAATTCACTGCAGGAGTAGAGAAATACAAATATCATAGAGAGGGAGATGAGCCTGAATCCTGTAGAGTTGTATGTCAATGTGAATCACAAGTATAAATGCACTCACGCATTCTCATGGGCAAGCATGTGCACACACACACACTTTTTTTTCCTAATTAAATCCCCTGAAAGGGCCAACAAGCAATGACATACCAGAGGCAAAACAACAACAACAAAAACAAAAACCCCAGAAACAAACAAACAACAACAACAACAACAAACCCCACTCCAGAACTTAGATCTTTGTTCCTAATTAGCATTTTCCAATAATAAGAACCAGAGCTTCTTGGAGAAATGGCTGATTCCAGTCTGGGGCAGAAAGAGTACAAGGTGAGCATAGAACACCTTGTTGTGCCAGAAAATAAGGAGATGCTGAAAGCCTAATGGGGACATTACAAAAGAACACAGAAGCCAGTGTCAAAGGAGATCCCACTAACAAAACTGGAACAACTTGCACATCAAAAAAGAATGATGATACTAAGGGAACATAACACATTCAAATTTTAAAAAAGGAAGAAAAGAAACTGTGTGTACATATCAATAAGAGAAGGAAATGGACAGAGAAGGAGAAGAGAAATTAGAAAAGAACAGAGAAGGAAAAGGAAGAGAAGGGAATGGAAGAAGGGAAGAGGAGAGAAGAGAAGAGGTGAGGAGAGGAGAGGAGAGAAGAGAAGGGAAGGAAAGGGAAGAGAAGGGAAGGGAAGAGAAGAGAAGCTCTTTGCAGAAAAATGGCATTTATAACTATAGAACTACTATATTGGGAACTACAATATCAATTTTAGTTTTACAAAGTGGAAAATTACCTTTACCTTGGATATTATCTCATGGTTATAGTCTTAACCAAATAGCATCATGTGTACATGATGTGATGCCGTGAGACCTACCCCACCAACTGCAGGGTGTTCTTGCCTGAGATGTTTGCCTTGAGTTGACCCAGGATGAGACAGAAAAATGTAGACTGTGAGATATATGGAAGAACAACTAACCTGGACTCTCAAATAATGCAATGAGATGAAAAACAACACAAATGAGAGAGACTGTTGCTTGATCAAGAGAGACTGAGGAGAAATAATGTGAATATATGAATACTGATTGAACATGTAAAAATAAAAAATAAAACACAAATAAGTTATAAAAAAAAACAAAATAAAATATAGCCATAAAGGACTTTTTTTTTTTTTTTTTAGATGACTGGGGTAATCTGTATGGGCTATGTATTGGGGATGTTACTGAATTAATGCTAACTTTCTTAGGTATCATAAAGGTGCTGAGGCTATGCCAGGGAAGTCACTCATTCCTGAAATATGCATGCTAAGGTGTCTGTGGGTTAAATGTTATGACATCTGCAGCCTATTTTCAAATGGCTTGGCCAAAGGGAAGTCCAGGGTAAGGTGTTAGCAGATGGCGAATTTGGTGAGAAATATATGAGTATACTCTGTACCGTTATTTCAACTTTTAGTTTGTTTTAATTATTATTATTTTTTTTTTTGAGAGGGAGATAGGGAGGAGGTACAGAGGCAGAGAGACAGACAGAGAACATCAAGCAGGTTCCACACTCATCATGGAACCTGACATGGGGCTTGATTTCACGAACCTGAGATCATGACCTGAGCTAAAGCCAAGAGTCGGTCGCATAACCAACTAGGCCACCTAGGCACCCTGACTTTGATTTTTTTTTTTAAATGAAAAAGTACAAACAAGCCAGAGACACTGTTTGAACAATTAAGTCCATTCTAAATCCCAGATTAATGCAATCATTATCTATTTCCTTCTCAAATGAGGATTGCACGGACAGCTGCTCCTCTCCCCCAGCCACAAGTTTCTAGTGACCCTCCAAAGTTCTTCTAGAATTTTACATTCATAAATTAAATCTGAGCACGTCACTCACATACTTAAAACATTTTCAGGGGTTCTGTTGCCCTACAGTATGACTTTTTAGCCTAACACAGCATACAAGATCTTCTATTCAAAAATCTGATGACCTAGATTTCTCATCTTCCTTTAAAATGACAGTGTTGAAATTCAAAAACAGTGTGACACTGCTGAACTTTGAAATTACTTTGATGTTTTGAGTTTAATTTATTTTTATATTATGGCATTTGCTCTGTTAGTATCTCAACAAATAGTTTTCAACATCTGTGATATCCCAGTGCTCTCATTTTTTATTGTAATAGCTGCAGGATGCAAAGTAGAGGCCCATGCCAAAAATTTCAGAATAATGCACGTATCATGCAAGCAACTCCAATTGCTTTATTAAAATGGAACCATTTCTTGAATCCTTACAGCTCCCTAGGAAGCAAGGGGAAAGTGGCCCCATCTGAGCACATTATTGCTATCATTATTAATAACTGTTATTACTCTGAGGTTTAGAGAGAGTAACTGATTCACTCTAACAGCTTCTCATAGGTATCGTTAGTAAAAAAACTCCTGAACCCTATGACCAATATTGTCTCTTTTATAACATATTAGGCAATAAATTTTGATGTTGGTATAGTTTTTAAATTCATAGTAGTCATTTAATCAAAAATAACTTTCATTTGTGAAAATTAGATGCTGTTAAAATATCTCCAGACAACTAAAAATCATCATAAAGTAAACCTAAGTTTCTCTTCTATACATTAGCCTTAGAGTTGGCAGCAACTGGATAATCTCATCCATTTCCACCATTTCTTCTCCCATGTAAATACTACTAATTCTGAAATTTCAGAGTCTAAGTCTGACTGTGAATGGCCAATTTTCTATTGAACATCTCCATTTCAATATATTGCTACTACTCACCAATAACATTTCAAAATAAAAACAAAGTTTTATTTTCCTTCCCATGAAAATCTTCTTTCTCCTGTGATTTCCTTATCAACTAGTAATATTATACATGGCTTCCAAGTGAAAACTTTCAGTGCCCCTGAGGACTTCTCCCTTTCCCTCTCTCTCACTTGTCATGGAAAATAGTTGAGTACAAACAGAATAGGTACTAATAGATCTGGACTTTGTGTCAGTAGACATGAATTCAGATTCTGGCTGCATCTATGAGCACACAACCTCATTTGTATCAGGCCTCTAAAACAGAGGCAAAATTCTCTAAAATAGAGATAACAAACTTCACTTCAAGAGGTTGTTGTGAGAGGCGCCTGGGTGGCTCAGTTGGTTAAGCAACTGCCTTCAGCTCAGGTCATGATCTAGGGGTCGTGGGATTAAGTCCCACATCAGGATCCCTGCTCAGGAGGGAGTCTGTTTCTCCCTCTGACCCTCCTCCCTCTCATGCTGTCTTTCTCTCCCTCTCTCTCAAATAAATAAAATCTTAAAAAAAAAAAAAGAGGTTGTTGTGAATCATAACTATGAATAATCAAGGTCAAATGTGTGGCATATTAATAGTGTTGGATGGAGAACAGATGTTCCTAAATTATTTGACCTAAAGAATGATACATTTGAGCTCCATCTTGAAGGTTAAATTGATCACTGTTCTAACCTCATTTTTAGAAGGGTGTTGTTCCATCCTTACGGCCTTGTCTTGTGATGAGATGAGTGAGTTTGCTTTGATAATGTGCAAAGGATGTGGAGACACAGAGGCTAAACTTCAAGTTGGAAAGACAGGGAGAGGCCAGATTAGACAAAGTCAAGATTTTGGATGACAGAGAACCAAGGAAGGTTTATAAGTGGGAAAAAATATATAATCGAGTTGTGTACATTTGTGTGTGTGTTTGTGTCAGGACAAGAAAATAAGATAATTACTTAGTTATTCCTTTTTTATTTTTTTTAATTTTTTTAATAACCATATAATGTATTATTAGCCCCAGGGGTAAAGGTCCCTTTTTTTTTTTTTTTTTTTTTTAAAGAAGACAGCTGGGGATGCCTGGGTGACTCAGTCAGGAAGGCAACTGACTCTTAATCTCAGCTCAGGTCTTAATCTCAGGGTTGTGAGCTGGAGCTCCATGTTGGAGCCTACTTAAAAAATAAATAAATAAAAAAAACAAAAGAAGATACCTGTGTCTAGTCTATAGCTACATTTCTACCCTAATAATTTTAAAATCCTTGTTAGCCATTTTGACTCAAACTCCAGATAGAAAAACACACTGAATTTCAGAGTTAAAAACAGACTTCAATTCACTATGATGTTTAGAATTTGTATATTACCACTTTATTAAATGTAAACACCAAATTTCTGTATAACAGCTTCCTTAAATTTTCTTTGTTATATATTCTGGATCTGTTCATGCAAACGGAGTAATCAGTTATTTTAGGGAGCACATTGTTATGACCTTTTCAAAAATAATAATAATTATTATTATTAATATATTTAATAATATCTTAACATATTATTATTATTTTAAGTTAGTTATTCAGTCTGGCTTCCCTACAGGGTTGTGGAAGAAAATGAGAACATGATGGAGTTCATATGACTGACAGAACAACAGTCAATGAAATCATCCAGTTATCTATCACCTGGAGCACTCTTAATCTAACTGCCTTATTATTTCCTGTTCTTTAATCAGAATGAGAATGTTTATCTACAGGGCAAGTCTGCACGGGTAGACTCATTGAGGAATCTAACAGCTCTATCACTAAGGCATTCTTTGGCTTTAAAAATGAATTGAACATATTGAATTTTTTAAAGAAATAGGAAACACATGATCAAGGAAATACTTTGATAGGATGGCTAAGTGAAAGATTATAGCTAGAATTATGAAAAACAACTCCCTTTTATTGTATCACATATAAAACCTCATGTGTGACTTAGTCTTCCCATTTTATCCTACCTCTTGCTTTAATATTTTGACATTTTTGCCTGTTGGAGTTGATAGAACTCCCTATTTTCAGCTTTTTTTTTCTGTTGAAAATGTTTGTTGAATTAATGCTAGCAAAACAACTTTAAACAGCTTTCCCCCCAGACCTATTTCTGCACATGCCATTGCCTTCCGCAGAGAGATCCATGAAAACTCCTCATTAAGACAATAGTCCCTCAAGCACATGGCCTTCTGACTCTACTGCAGTGCTTACCAACGCACGCTATGGAGGTTTAGACACATATAATGTATTATTTTTCCCCCTTTGTACCCTAGCTTGCTATTCCCTTTTCTTAGCATCCCTTCCATACTCTGCCTGGTGAACTCATCATTCAAGGCTCTGCTGTAACTTTCAAACATTATCTCTGGCTTTTAAGTCCTTGCTGACAACCCTCTCTGTTGTTGGTATAATCTTGGTTGATTAATAGATTAATATCATCTATCAGTAATGCAGGAAAAGACCTACTTTTCCTGGGTGGAGGAGGGATTACCAGGGATCCCTCCTCCTATTGAACAACTTTGTGCAGAGTTAAGGAAAAAGATGAAAATAAAAAGTTAAAATAAAAAGATGAGGTAAAATACCTCATTCCCACCTTCTTTCGCCAAACCACTGATAATAATATAAAAAATCTGGATGAGTGTGAAGATGTCCCCGGGAAACAGCTGTAATTTTAAGGGCTAAATTCTAGATCCAGCACTAGAAAATTAGGCGGTGCAGCCCTTGGCTTTTTTTTTTTTTTAACTTTATTTAAGCTTTATTTAAACATATAATGTAACCCCACCACCCTCTCCCAACCCCTCTTCCCCCCACCCCCCTCAGTTTGTTTTATGACATTAAGAGTCTCTTTTGGTTTGTCTCCCTCCCGATCCCATCTTCTTTCATTTTTACTTTTCCTATATGAGGAAGTGGAGATGCAGCCCTTGGCTTTTAAATGTGATCAGCAGGAACCTTGGTTCCATGGAAATTGGAGGTAACTGGGAGAGGAGAAGGAAGAGCGAGGGTCCAAAGCAACAGGTAGTGGTGAAAGGAGGGGGCTTTGGACAACCTAAGTCCACCTTGGCCAGAACAATCTCACTTCTACCTGTTTGATATGCTGGCCTTCTGTATAAGACTCCCTTTCTAAAAATAAAGAAAAGAAGACAACAGCTGCTTTTTTTTTTTAATTTTGAAAATAACTGGTATAAACATTCAACTTCCCATATTAGGGATCCAAAGCAATAGGAACTTTTTTCTCCAATGAATGAAACAGGAATTGGTATTCAAAAGAGTGAGTTGTGTGCAGGTTTCTTTAGTTGAGCTCCCAGTGTGGTTCACAAAGGACAGATGGCTACCATTTCATGCTTTGGTTAAAGATGACATGCTCCTTCAGTTTACACAAGTCTCCACTGGTTAGAAATAAAATTTTACACATGACAGTAAAAAAAGTAGACCTTAGTAATTCTCTCCTCCTTTTACACATTCATGAAATTTCCCTGACATGGGGGAATACATTGTGTTTCTTTGTTAACTGATGTAGAACCCGGCTGGACACAGTTCAAGTCTATAATATCTCATAAAGTTCCTTGAAGTTATGAGTCTTTGCTGCGTGTGGCAAACGTGTTTTCCCCTCTAACGTATCCAGCTAATATGCCTCTTTTTTTTTGATGATCACTGTTTGGAACATGCTCATTTTCAAAAGATTACATGAATTCAAGAAAAAGTTACTGTTCTCCTATTAGGTACTCAGATCTCAGAGAAAGTCAATCATGGAAATCATTCAAAAAGCACAATTTTTAAAAAAGGGAAAATCAGATTTGGACCCATGTTATATAAGGAAGAAAGAAGATAAATAAAAGCAAGTGGAGATAAAGGGAAAAGGGAGTTAAAAAAAGGAACGAATGTTTTCAACTGGGGCACCCAATGGGAAATTAGGCATGGCCAGCTTCCCATTTTATATCTGGAGTGACATTACTCTGTTTCCAACAAAACAGCAAGCCCAGAATCAGCTTGCTTTGCTCCATATTTACTTTCTGGGTTGATGACTGATTAGCAGATACTTGATTCTGTGGCTGTCCCTTGAAGCAACCCTCCTAAGATGTACCAGCAGCCTTTGGCCACTATGGTTAGTGTTAATAAAAATGCAATGAATAAGGCATAAGACCCCATTTTAAATCTGAGATCGATCTAGAGGGAAGCTACCTTCTTTCATCCATGAATGCACAGTCTTTAAATTGTTTTCTCTTCAGTGTTAGGCTTTTCCACCTGTGTGCCCATTTAGTTTTGAACATTTTCCATCAATATAACCATTACACTATGTTGTAACTACTGGTTCCCTGTGTCTCTTCCATTACTGTAAACTCTGTGAGGGAGATGCTTTGCTCTACTTGATTTCCTCTACTTCCCAGGGTATACCTCAGTTTTGAAATATAGTAGGCATACCAAATAAATATTTGGACATCTGAACAAATTTTACCATAGAAAGCACAATCATGAGTTCATTACCCTATTTGGAGACATATTTCAAGTAACTGAACAGATCAATGAGTGAGCCTGAGGCAATGTAACATGGACAATTTATGGAGTGTGCATTTGTTATTACAAGATACAAAATAAAAATAGAATAAGGTGAAGAGTTTTAGTTTAAAGAAATTGAAGACTAAACTTAAGGAACCTTTGAAATATATTCTTTTTTTAAAAAATTAACATATAATGCATTATTAGCCCCAGGGGTACAGGTCTGTGAATCGCCAGGTTTATACACTTCATAGCACTCACCATAGCACATACCCTCCCCAATGTCCATAACCCCACCACCCTATCCCTGTGCTCCCCCGCCCCCACAACCCTCAGTTTGTTTCATGAGATTAAGTCTCTTATGGTTTGTCTCCCTCCCTATCCCATCTTGTTTCATTTATTCTTTTCCTACCTCCCAAACCCCCCATGTTGCATCTCCATTTCCTCAGATCAGGGAGATTGTATGATAATTGTCTTTCTCTGATTGACTTATGAAATATATTCTTTTAAAAATATTTTATTTATTTATTTGACAGAGATCACAAGTAGGCAGAGAGGCAGGCAGAGAGAGAGAGAAGGAAGCAGGCTCCCCGCGGAGCAGAGAGCCCAATGCAGGGCTCGATCCCAGGACCCTGGGATCATGACCTGAGCCAAAGGCAGAGGCTTTAACCCACTGAGCCACCCAGGCGCCCCTGAAATATATTCTTTTCAAAATAAATATCAGGGGGTGGATACATAGGTGGAACACAGGGCATTTTCAGGGAACTGAAATGAATCTGTAGAACAGACACTTACCATAGATAAAGACATCATGTCTGTCAGAACACACTGAACTGTAGAATACAAGGAGTGAGCCTGACTGTAACTATGGACCATAGTGGATAATAATGTATCAATACTGTCTCACTAATTGTAAGGAATGTTCCACACTAATGCAACATGTTATCCTAATGGATAAGAAGACAAAGGGTTACATGGGAACTCTCTGAACTTTCCACTCAATTTTTCTTTAAACCTGAAACTACTCTAAAAAAATAAAAAGTCTAAGTAAAAAAGAAAAATCAGATCAAATAAATATAGAGGGATTACAGAGTTATCTCTAAGGATATTCAGGGCAACGTTTTTCAAACAGCAAAAAAATATATAACTAATACAGGTAGAGTATGTAGTCATCAAAAAAAATTTGAGAAGCCAAAAATGATGTATGTATCACTAATGAGTCAATATTTCATCTGTTATCTCTTAGATCTCATTAAGAACAACTACTCTTTCTCATTTACAATTCTAGAACTGTTTTTATTTAGCAAAATTCCTGTCATATAGTATAACTCAGCAGAATCTATGTTGTACTGGCAATTGAGAAAAAAGGTAACTGAAAATATTTATAAGAACCTATTAAGAGACGTGTGTGATATATGTTTGTGTGTGTGGAAAGAAGAGGATGTATATGAGAATCACATTTGCATATATAATATGCATGGACAGAGAGAGAGAGAGAGAGAGGGAAAGACAACAGCATTATCTCTGAGGATTTTTTTCAAAAATTTTTTAACTTAGAAATACTTTCTAGATTTTCCACAATAAATTCATTAATTGTAAGGAAAAAATAGAGAGCTAGAAAATGAGTTACAAACTACTGAAAGCAATGCATGTATTTTTGAAGTGACGTCCTTTGACATAGGGTAGTCTACTGCTAGAATGGCAAGGCAAATAGAAGCACAAGACCAAAAAATTAGAAAAAATACTAAGAAAAGCTATCAGGGATTCCAGCCAGAGACTCCAAAATGCCATCCTCCTATACTACAAGAAAACTTCTTTGGGTCTTATTTTCTTTGAGAGTACCAAGCTAAACAGCTATTTTATAGCAAAACCCATTCTATTGTGATCGTTGAACAGAATTTTCACCTCACAAGCCCAACCCATATTAAATTCCCAGGTCTATTGCTAGGATCAAAGGAGATGCTCCTTGGGAGAGAGGCTGGAAATGTCTCGGCGTACAAATGCATGTATGAATGATACTCCAGTCATTTGATACCACCAGTGTTGGCAAAGAACCAGGACTGAAACCAGAAAATGTTTATTATAGAAAGTCAGTCTACTAATTCTTGCTTCACAGTTCCTCTTCTTCAAATGCCAGGGTGTGTTTGTATGAGAGAAAGAGAGAGAGAGAGAGAGAATAAAGACTTCTGTCACATGATGTGATGAGCACTGGGTATTATATGCAACTGATAAATTACTGAACTCTACATCTGAAACTGATGAAGCTCTATACATTGGCTAAATGAATTTAAATAAAAAAATGGCCTTATAAGGACTAAAAAATAAGTTATGAATTTTCTGGTTCTTTAAAAAAAGAGAGACTGGGGCGCATTATTTAATAGGGAGGCCCAGGCAACGTGCTTATCCCTTCTGAGCTTCAGTTTTCTCTGAATTACAAACAACAATATCTAGACAAGAGAGGTTGTCTGAGGATAAGACACTCTATGTGCAACATCAGGCACATGCTAAAATGCTCAATAAACAAGTGCCATGGGATGACCGATGCATAATTCTGGCCTGGATCTGTGCACGTGCACGGGTTCTGTATGTGTACATCATGACGCAAACGGGGCATCACCTCATCTCTCAAGCATGGGAGTTCATTCAGTGCCTTAGTTTTGGCTGCTCCGCACGGGCCGTTCCAACCCCTGTTTAGTGTGGCAATAACAGAAGACATTTTTGGTGGAGCGACCTTTCTAAAATGCGTTCTATTCTTGCCCCACCCCTCCCTACAACTCACTGAACTTTCCCCAACTTCCTTTGCATGACTTTTTCAGAAGGTGGTTAAGGTTGCACAGGGGTTGCGGGGGGAGCTTTGAGTCATGCCCTTGCATACTTCAGTGTTAGCTCTCAGCAAAATCTCTCTCTCCTCTATCGCACACACACACACACACACGCACACACACCATGCTCTCTGCTTTTTCTCTGAGCTCATTCACATGATCTTCTTTCTCTGGAACACGAACCTCTGAAAACACTTCATCTTTTGAGTTTGTTCATTGAAGGCTTTTCTGATGTCTGTACCTCCCATTGTTACTGCAGTGACATTGGTCGCACTGGATTATAACTGTCTGCTAATCGTATGTCTCATACATGAGCCTGGAAGCTGCCCCAGAGTAGAGATCCTCTCCCTTCCTCACCATTTTATTGCAAATGAATTAGAGGGAAAACAGTATGTGGTATGCACTCAGTCAATATTAGATGAATGGCTGAATAAATACATTAATGTTCTAATGCAAAATTCATATCCCAAAATGAGCAGAAAAACTTCTATCTTCAACTTAGTCAACTATCTCCTCTACATTTCATGGAAAGAGGGAAATGTTCCCTGGCCAGAGGGCTCTTTACCTCTAGCAGTTCTAACATGGAAAATCACAGGGGCTCAAATGCTGCCTGAATGTCTACTGTCCTACCAATGTTAAATGCCTAGAGGAAAATCAGACAACGGGGATCTTAAAAAAAAAAAAATCAGAACAATTTATCTTCAGTCTTGGGAAAGCATTTCCATTTCTTATACAAGAATAAAAACAAAGAGGAGTATATATCCATTTCCATCTGCTATCCCATGATTTTTTTTATCTTTAAAATCTTCTAAAATGAATACAGATAAGATGGAAAGAAAAATTTAAAAATGCAATGGCCACTCTAACTATATCTGAGTGTTGGGACTATGGATGATTCTTTTCCCCTCCCTTTTCCAAACGGTCTATTCTTAAAATTATCTCTATAAAAATAATAAAATGAATAGAGGTTGAAAAAAGCACCCAGGTTTCTGAATTACTACTTCTCATATTGCAAAGACAATAAAATAAAAACCTCGATGTTACAGATAAAATTCATGGCACTCCATTATAGTACCTTGCAGTTTGTAAGGGTTCCAGTTTACTGACTGAGGGCCATGAAATGAGAAGAGAGGAGGGATCAAGACACGAACATCAACACTACAGTTTTTAAATGAATGCATTCACTCTGATGTGTACACACACACACACACACATATGCACACACAAGCACGAATGTTTCTGCAATTAGATAAAAAGCTCCTAGCATAAAATTGGGCACAAAATAGGTTTTCAGAATGAGACCTTGAGAAGTACTGCTTCTTTACATTGCAAAAGCCTATTTTATCAAATTTCTCATCATTCAGATAGTATCTTTAAAGGAGTAGAGAAATGTATGTTAAAATGACTATAACCTATGTATACTCTGATGGTCCCTCAAAGTTACATATCCTGACCCATTATAAGCCATAGACCATATAAGTCTGCACTCTCATTGGCTTCCCTGTCCCTTGTCGTGGGCACTACTGCCAGGTTCTGTGGAGTGTTCTGGACCTTGAAAAAATATTAGTTAACCAGCCTCCTATAGGCAAGCTCACTATCCACAGAATAATTTGATCCCCATATCTATGCTGCTTAATCACACAACTTGTGAAAAAAATATAAAATGTTATTTTATGGAAAAAGAAAAGTTCATAAAAAGTTAATAACTTACAGTGAGGCAGAAAATAATATAATTCAATGTTTATGCTGATAAAGATATTTCAGCAGCCATTTGCTTATGGCCTCTGTAATATGGTATCTTGCCTTACAAGGAAGGTTTCAAGAGAAGCTTTTCACCTAAATGGGCATGTCATGGAACAAAGACTTGTATAAACATCATTGAAAGAAACACATTATATTTTATGTTAATTCAGTGTTTTGGATTATAAATGCTGTAGACAAAGTTACTATTCAAAGAATGGTTATCAACATGCTGGTCAACTTCCAGACTTAGCTTCACATTCTGGCCGTTTCTGAGCAGTTTCATCCAACGCTAAGTACAAGTCCCTAGTCTGAATGCTTTCCCTCCCAAAGAAGACTGGAGAAAGTATAATAAGAAATCATGTTGGCACCGTCCATATTAACAGTCCCCAAAATGGTCCATTTAAGATGTAACCATGCAGACCTAAAGGAAAATCAGTGCAGGATTCAAAACTCTGCCATTAACATCATGAGACCCCCCAAATGATACAGTGACACCTGACACTGTATAGTAACTTCTTAATATAATGTTAAAATAGGTTTCTAGCTGACATTTCTTTGTATCCTCTTGCAGGCAAGTAAATCCAGTGTTATCACTTTTATTATAATGTTATATAAAGAAAAATGAGGCCCAGAGAGAAGAGATAGTTGATGGAAGATTATTTAACAACTTAATATTACACAGATCTAACATGAGAGTCCAACACTGTCTGAGAGAACTTTCTACAGTGATGGAAAGGCTCTCCTAATCAAAGCAGTCTTACATCTGTAGCTACTGAGTACCTGAAATGCGGCTGAAACTAAGGAATTTTCATTTGTTTAAATTTAATTCATTTAAATTTAAATAGCCACATGTGGCTAGTAGCTCCAATACTAGACAACACAGGGCTGACTGATCCCTCCTTGCTCTGCCCTGCAACCACCTGGGAGAGAGTGTTAGCACTGCCCAGAGCTCAGGTGGCTTGCAGTAGGGGTACTTCCAGTTTCGCTGTCCAGTGCCGTTCATGGATGCATAGTGGAGAAGACACTGGAAAGGGTGAATGAAGGAAGGTTGCAAGGCAAAGGCTGAAGGAATAAGATCTAACAGAAGAGAAGGAACTCTTTTATCTATTATGTTTTCATAATAACAGAATCCATGGAGATACTTTCCCATTTACTAAGTTTCCCCAAAATAATGTGAATAAATTTTATTAACAATTGATGGCCTTCCTCACACTTTAAGTGTGCATTAACAACAATGACAACAATGAAAAGTCAACAAATAAGCAAGAGTGTATTGTTTTTACACAGATATACATTCAGGCTAAGATAAGTTAACTTGTTCAATAACATAACTATGAAGATGTGCAATGCTGGGATTCTTAAAGAATAGACAGGATGGAGAAAATTTTTTTAAATGTGCCATACAAGGGGCGCCTGGGTGGCTCAGTGGGTTAAAGCCTCTGCCTTTGGCTCAGGTCATGATCCCAGGGTCCTGGGATTGAGTCCCACATCGGGCTCTCTGCTTGGCAGGGAGCCTGCTTCCCTTTCTCTCTCTGCCTGCCTCTCTGCCTACTTGTGGTCTGTCTGTCAAATGGATAAATAAAATCTTTAAAAAAGTAAAATAAAATGTGCTATACAAAATATTTTGAATGGTTCAACCTATATTTTGTAGATTGATCACTGCTGTGCATTAATGATGATTCAGAAAAATCTTATGCTGAATATTTGGGTTTAACCCTAAGTTACTGATGAGCATGTATGTTTATATTCTATCTTGAAAATCAGTACATTTTGTATACCATGTATATTACCACTTCATAACTGTAATATATATACATAATTATGTTTTTATAATTTTGCTTAAATCTGCATTTCCCTAACATGTACAATATAATCTGCCACATCTCTTCCTCACCCTCTACGGGTTCATTAGCTTTAATACCCATATTCTTCCTATCAAGTTTCTTTACATTTTCTCTGTACTCTAATAATCTCGGTTCCTCTCCCTCTTCCAAATTTCCCTGAACTTTCTTGCTTTTCTGCCTATATGGTGGCGATCTCTTGGAGCCCTGTTCCTGCACCCACTAAGTCTTGCATTTTCAGTACATAGATCAGATCCCTCCTGCTGAAGTCTTCTGTCTCATCAGAATTCATCACTCCCCACTCAGTGTTTTCTCAGCAATTCTGACCCTTACATCATGTCTTGCACAGTAATTCAATGTCTGAAAGTCCATGTTTCTAGTTAATAGTCAAAAAGCACCTTGAGGTGAGGACCATTCAAATCCCTCCCAAGTACCTGCTTATGAGTTTAGTTCTTAACACCAGTTTTAAGGATTTTTTTTTTTTTTAAATCAGGTTGGGAAAACAGCACTTGTTTTTGTCACACTGACTCTAAACCATCAGTTTCACAAAACAGCTTCAGAAGGAAATGCAAACTCTACTCCAGCTACTCCTGATACTACCCCTAAGTGAGAATGTGTAAGCACAGAGCTTAGAGTAACACGTTGGCACAGGATCCCCACCGCCTGATAATTTTGTCAGAATAAATAATCACCTAACACTTCGCCTTCACAATCACTGCACAGAAAAACTAGAGCGCTCGGAAGGCAACTCCCTTAACAAGATTCTAAGTAGTTAGAGAATAAAATAAATCTTAGTGATAGGTGGCATTTATCATAATTAAACTTGTTCTAATTAAGTGAATTATTTTCTTGCTCAGTTATTATTCTATAAGACATATTTTACCATAACTTGATAAGCATTTTATTCATTTATTCAACAAATACTCATTAAGAACACATATGCTACACATTCTGCTAAGCTGGAAACTGATTATAAATATTACATTGTCCCTGTTCTCAAGTACTCAGTCCCATAGGAGAGGTAGAATTACATAATGGCTTAAAGCACAACTTTAAGTACCCTGACTTCCATTCATTTCCTGGCGTGAGCAACTGATCATTTAACTTTGGGCTTTCCCCTTTGCTTCTCTTGAGCCTGTTCATCTGTAGAATGGGGGACACTGAAAGGACATGACTAACCAGGTCATTCTGAGAATTAAATAACACAATGTGCATAAAGATGTACAGTACTTGGTTCAATGTTTGGCATGTATTGAGTGCTTTGTAATCAGTAGTAATACTAACAGCAATTCAACATGAAGAGTGCTATGACCAAGGAACACAGAGTCTGCTTTGCACATGTGAAAGAACAAGGACCTCATTCTGTCAGAGTGAGCTGGGGAAGGTTTCCCAGAGGGAGGAGTGGTGAAATCAAAACCTGAACTATAAATAAGGATTTTCTCAAAAACATTATTGGAAAGGGATGGCTGTTTTAAATTAAAGGCACATCCTCAGAGAAATATATTCAGAGATCTATAAGCACCACAGGATGGCTTGACCATAAGGCATTTGGAGAAGAACCTAGAGATCATGACAAAGAGATCCAAGAAACATTCAGAAGAGGAGGGCTTTGAGTGGATTGCCATTTTACAAAGATCATTATGGCTACAGCCTAAAAAATTTATACTTGATGGAGCTGAAGTTTTAAGTGAGAAAACAAGTTGGGAAGTTACTTCAACTACCCCACACCATGGATGACAAGACTTTGAATTTAATTATAAATGTCATGGCTGGAGATGAGGGAGGGATGAGGAAGCATCAAAATAAGGTCATGATTGGTCCCATATCTTGGCTATTGTAAATAATGTTGCAATGAACAGAAGGGTGCACATATCTTTTCAAATTAGTGTTTTCATTTTCTTTAGGTAAATATCCAGTAGTGGAATTACTGGACCAGATAAATAAAGAAGATGTAATACACACACACACACACACACACACACACACACACACACAGGAATATTATTCAACCATAAAAAAGAATAAGATGTTGTTACTTGCAACAACATGGATGGTTCTGGGGGTATAATGCTAAGTGAAGTAAGTCAGGGAGAGACAGACAAGTATGTGATTTCACTCATATGTAGAATTTAAGAAACAAAACAAATGAACAGACTAAAAAGAGACAAGCAAAAAGACTCTACAATACAGAGAACAAACTGGTAGTCCCCAGAGAGGAGGTGGGCGGGGGGATGGGTGAAACAGGGGAAGAAGATTGAGAGCACCCTTACCTTGATGAGCACTGAATAATGTATAGAATTATTGAATCACTGTATTGTATACCTAAAATTAATACAATACTGTATGTGAATTGTACTTCAGTAAATATAGAAATTTATATGATGTCATGATTGGTAACAGGGGTTAAGATATCACCATAATATCACAGCAGAAGGTACATTCCTCAATGAGTTATTTTTTGCCCATTTGCTATAATAAAAATGGTCATACAAATACTTGAGCTGCCATTACCAATAATAAATACATTTCAATTCCTTTAGAAGGTCATCTATCCTTTCAGTTTATTCATATATAAATTGAGGATAATAATATTGACATGCCTGGGTTGTTGAGAAAACAAAGCAAACTGTGAATTTAAAGTAACTGGCCTAGTACAGCTATGTAATAGGAGCTAAATAAATATGTTTCTTTTCCACTATCATCTTTAATAGCCAGAGGGAACACTTATCCCAGTTTTTCCCAAATTGTCTTTGTTTATCCTTGTTGTGCTGGTGTCCTTGGTTTGTTAAAAAGTGAAAACTCCAAAAGAAATGCTACTGTATCATCTTTAAGGACAGCATTAAACCTCAAAAAAAATACTGTAGCGGCCCTTGGACATATTTATGCATAACATAAAATATTTAATCTAATGTTATTTGTTTCTGAGGCTTGGCTGGTGAGGACTCTCCTTCCTTTTGATAGTGCAGTTCATGTCATTGGTAAGTTTTGGTACTGAAGTGTCTGGTTGTTTCTCCACAACTCTCAGCCTCTATTTCTCAGTCTTATTCACATCTAAAGGTAGCCAAGACCATATATTCTTTCAAATGGAATGTAAGCAGAAATGATGTGTAAAGCTCTGGCATTGTCTCCTTTTCCTGCACTGTCTTCCTTTTCCCCTCCTGCAGGCTCAAATGTGGATGGTGACCATTAGTCAGCTTCAACCATGAGGTGAAGGCAACACCCTAAGAGATGATAGGGCAGCAAGAGATGCAAGCTGCATCCGGCAGTAATCCCATAGAGCAGAGCTGCCTCCTTGCTTTGAGTCACCTACCCACCTTAGAACAGGTACCTTTCTTACTGGCATAAGAAAGAACAAGCTATCTTTCTTGTTTGGAAAAAAACCTTCCATTAAAGGAGTAGAGATGGTTTTTTTTTTAATCTTTTTTACATCTACCTTTGTCCATGATCTCATCTGGTAAAGCATGAAATAGATGTGCAGTTAATGTTTTCACTTTAACAGATGGTTAAATATGAAAGACAATAGTTTCTCTTCTGCTGACTTTTCAGACAATCATTTTTTTTTCAAGGATAGCATACAGGGCTCTTGCTGACAAAACAGAGTATATTTTGATATGAGTAGCTAGGGATAGGTGACTCCTGGTCTAGGCTTGTCTTAGAGGAAGTCTCTGATGCTCTTGGTATTTAGTGTACTAGCCGGTCTGTAGCACCAGGGGGAAAGAGGAAGACGAATAAGTTGGGTACACATGAAACATGTTCAGTGAATAGAGGTCAAGCAACCAGTCTTGTTGATAGTAAAATGAACTCTTTTATTGCAGCTGTTTGGTCATTTGTGAATGGGATAAATCAAAAACTCTGCATGCATTTAATTATATTGTAATGTTTTATTTTGTAAATGAACTGTTTCAGCAACAATGATCTAAAAAATGAGGTACATGTTCTGTGACAAGTCACATGTTTCCATTTCCAGAAAGTCCCATTAATAGAAGTTAATGTATAATATGAACTTCCATATACAAACTATTTTTAAACATTTACCATCTAACATGACAGTCGTATAACTGACAGGAACTTGATGACACAAAACTGAGGAAGTCAGCATCTGCTTCAACAGTTAGCCATTACTTTAAGAACATTGCACCTGAGACAATAATGCAACACAGACATCAATTTGGAAGTTGCATGACTTTTCTTTAAGATCAAATAACTGTGCTCTGTGTTAATTTTGCCCACTTTCACTCCAGGTTGTCTTGTGTGGATGAAGGAAATAAAATGGTAGTGTTACCTCAATTAACCGCAACAGTTTAAGATGCAATTCATAGAAGAATCATTAGATGCTTTTTATTTTTCTCTTCCAGGTCACAGAATAAACTTTTGGAATTTCTTTCCACTGAAAGTAAAATATCTAGTAGTACTGTGAATGCTACCACAAATTCAGCTTAAAAGATAAGCACTGAAGATAAAGTGACTTGTTTTTATGATGCAGATAAAAGTACAAATTTTGATGGAGCACAGCACCATGAAAAAAACAATCATCTTACTATACAAAGAGTGAGAAGCAGCAATATATTTGTAATTTGTTGCACTATAAAAATAATTCATAAGAGCATCAAAATAAGCTTCAACTTTACAACAATCCAAGTAGAATCTATAGTTGTCAAAAGCACAAACATACAATCAAAGGGTAGCTAAACTTTTAAGTATTTGTAATGTAGCAGATATTGAATAATTTAAAAAAGAACCTTTAGCATGCTTAAGTATGTCCTTTGTCTCTTTACTATCCACCATCAAGCAAAATTTAAAAGTGTCAGCTTTTGAGGAACTAATTTTACATAAATCTTAATCTTCTTCCTTGATAGTGAATGAATTTTGTAAATCAGCTCTATAAATCTTGGTTGGATTTTGTTTGATTTCAGTTTATAATCTGTGATCAAACTATTCAATTATTAGAGTCCTCAAGAAGTTATCTTTTAAAAATTTTGGTAGAAGTACACATAATGATAACAAAGCTTATCAAAAAAAGTATTTAAATTTATGCCACTAAAGCAAAAAGAACAGATTAGAAGGAAAGCTCAAACTATGCATAGTATTCTAATTACATAATTATGTTTTATACTATTTCAAACCATGGAAAGAACTTAATTTAATTTAATTTAATTTTAGAGGGAAAGAGAGAGCACATGTGTGCCCTAGTGTGCATTGGGAAGGGAGGGGCAAAGGGAGAAGGAGAGAATCTTAAGCAGGCTCTACTCTCAGTGCTGAGCCTGAAGCAGGGCTGGATCTCACAACCCTGAGATGATCACCAGTAGATCATGACCTGAGTCAAAATCAAGGGTTGGATGCCTAACCAACTGAGCCACCTAGGTGCCTCTATGGAAAGAATATTTTTAAGGACTCCAATTTTTTTAATTTGGGATATTTATAACACAAAGGATTGAAATTGAGAAGATACAGAATTTTCCAGCATCTAAAATTGTTTAGGTAATTAAAATAACCATAGAAACAATTTGTTTGATGAGTTTTGTCTTATAAAAATATTTCTCAAAAAAATATTCTTAAGGAAGGGGAAAATACCATAACTGTAAAACTATGTATGCTTAAATATTTACACATTTCAATATAAAAATATAACTGAATACATCTTTCATTTAGAATTTTTTCTGATGCCTACTAGATATATTATCGAGTACCCAGAATGACTTCTGTTTTGTGGATGATATATATTGATATTTAGCATATTAGAAATTTAAAAAAATTATTACTTTACTTAAAATAATAAACTCATTATATGTTATTACTATAAATACTTTGATAGAAATTGGTAGACATTTCTATAGAAAAATTCCTAGTCAGAGCAGAGGTGCTTTTATTTTTTTCAATTTTTGTAAAGTATCTGACTTATAGAAGGCAGTTGGGATTTTCATATTTGCTTCTGCATTCAATCTGTTGTGATATCATGTGAGTAAGCCTATGGAAAACTCTACCATACGTTTATGAGAGAATGAGAGCAAAAAAAGTAAATGACTGGCTTGTCTTGTATAAAAGTGGTTTTGATTTCATGGGTACTGCGAAAGATTTTGAGTCCTTTTGAAGTTTTTATACTACATTTTGGTAATTGTTGCTCTTCGAGAAAAAAATCAGTTGAAGGTACCAACAATTTAAACTTTATTAACTCAAAAGGCAAGTCTGAAGATGTTTATAACAATTTTGTAGAAAAAAATAAAAATAGTGATATCATAATAAAACAAATATATTCAGAAAAGTATCAGTGACTATTAGAGACAGATATGTCTAAGTAACTGATAAAATTTTGTAAAATTTTACTAGTCCTCAAATTATATAATTTTTAATGTTCACATACTCAATATAAGAATTTTTAATTAGCTTCAATGTAAATGTTACCATAGAAATGTTATTTATGTTATTTATAGAAATAATTTTTGATATTTATTGAATGTTATTTATAGAAATATGTTATTTATAATTTTATTTTTGTATGCATTTAAAATTCAAAATTTATTTTTAGAATATGAAATCTTAGAGTATACAAAGTTTTACAGGTCTGAATTGATAAACTGTTCATCTCAAAACTATAGTTCTTTTAAAGTTTTGAGATGTTCTATTCTGGGAACACATCAAGAGACCACAGTCCCCCATACCTGCACATGCACGCACACAAACACAAACACACACTGTTTCATCTCTGATTTGGGAGAGTCCTGAGTTATTGACCTTGGGTGAGTCAGCCCGAGCCAGAGAGCTCTGAGTTAGAACCACTGCCCAGCCAAGAAGAAGGAAATGTGATAAGATGTCAGCGCTTTGGCATTAATCATACTACTGAATTTATGCTTAGATGAGATGGGGAGGAATAAATCACTAAAGTCAATAGTCTTTTTAACAGGATAAAAATATACAGTTAGAACTTGGAAAAATTTTTCTTCTCTTATTTTCCATAAGGAAGAAATTTTCAACTAAATTTATAATACTCAAAAGACAAAAACACTAATTCAAAGAGACTCATGTACCCCTATGTTTATAGTAGCATTATCTACAATAACCAAATTATGGAAATGCCCATTGATAGATAAGATAGATAGGTGAATGGAGATGTGAGATATATATATATGTATATGTGTATACATATATATATATAGTATTTCATTATTTTATGAAATGTTATTCTGCCATAAAAAAGAATGAAATCTTACCATTTGCAACAATATGGATGGGGCTAGAGAGTATAATGCTAAGCAAAATAAGTCAGTCAATGATTTCACTTATATGTGGAATTCAAGAATCCAAACAAAGGGGTAAAGAAAAACCCAATAAAACAGATTCTTTATTAGAACAGACTGATGATTACCAGAGGGGAGGAGGGTGGGAAGATGGTTGAAACCGTGATGGGGATCAAGGAGGGCACTTGTTGTGATGAGCACAGGGTAATGTGTGGAAATGGAGAATAACGAAGTTGTATACCTGAAACTAATTTTACACTGTATGTTAACTATATTGGAATTAAAATGAAAACTTAATAAAAAATATGGTGTTCAACAAAAGTTTCACTGATTAAGATGATGGTTGACTACACATCTGGATGAGGTGGGGGAGCAAGAAATGCAGACTACTGGGAGAAAGCACATTGCAGGCAGAGGGAACTTCATGTGCAAAGGACATGAGGCTGACTTGTACTTGGAGTTTTTGAGGAAGAACAAGTAATCCATTTGCCTAGAACAAACTGAGGGCATGGGTAAAGTAAAGGCATGAGGTCAGAGAATCTGTGGGGATCAGAATAATGTATTGATCAATTTGCAGTTACTAAAAATCAGTTTGGGAACTACTAAAAGGTTATAAGCAAGGCAGAAACATTATCCAATAATTAACACTTTTAATAATTACTAAGTGTCAGGCGGTATTCTAAATACTTCATATAAGTCTACTTAATTCTCACAAAAGTTGAGAATATTGTTACATAATTGCAACTGTGTTTTGCTAAAGGAATAGATTTCTGGTATTCTTTTTTTTTTTAAAGATTTTATTTATTTATTTGACAGAGGAAGATCACAAGTAGGCAGAGAGGCAGGCAGAGAGAGAGAAAGAGAAGCAGGCTCCTCACTGAGCAAAGAGCCCGATGTGGGGCTCGATCCCAGGACCCTGAGATCATGACCTGAGTCGAAGGCAGCGACTTAACCCACTGAGCCACCCAGGTGCCCCTATTTCTGGTATTCTTATCACAAAAAAGAGGTTTCCGTGTATGGAGGTATGTTAATTAGCCAGATTATATTAATTATGTCTCTATATATAAAATCATGTTGTACATCTTAAGTACATACAATTTTGACTTTAAAAAAGAACATTGCTAAATATTAAAAGGGAGTTATAGAGTTCTTAAGATTGATTTTGTAAACCACTCTTTTTTTTGAAAAGACTTTATTTATTTATTTGATAGACAGAGATCACAAGTAGGCAGAGAGGCAGAGAGAGAGAGGAGGAAGCAGGCTGTCTTGTAGAGCAGAGAGCCCGATGCGGGGCTCAATCCCACGACCCTGGGATCATGACCCGAGCCGAAGGCAGCGGCTTTAACCCACTGAGCCACCCAGGCGCCCCTGTAAACCACTCTTTATAGATAAAGACAGAGTTTTCTAGGAAGGAAGATTCATTGTTAGCAAGTTGATTTCTGACTAATGCTTCATGCAACAGAACTAATTTTTAGTGTAAAAGGATCACACTGTATGGTGAGAAGAGACAGTAGCAGAGCAAATGTGGAAGCAGAGAGATTTCATAAATTAACAATATCCAGGAGTTCTGGTATACTCAGGAAAATGTGAGAGATGAAGATGTTTTTGTTGATTTATCCTAGATTCTTCATTACTATTGGTGACCCAATAATGTTAGTTGTATTTGATAGTACGGGACAAAAATTAAGAGTAAAGGGGTTCAATAGAATTAGAGTATAGATCTGAAGCCAAATGAACTTATAGGACTGTGGTTAATATAAATAATAAGTCCCAAGTGATTCTGTAAAATCACCTATTATTTCTGATTCTATTTGTTGCACAGAACAAAAACAAGAACAAAAACACAAATCCTAGACTCATCAGAGTAAATGAGTCAACAGATACTAGAATTTCTAGGATACTAATAAGGATGCAAACAAGGCTCAGAGATATTAGACAATATATACTAACGGACATCCAGCTAAGAGTTGTCAGAGTTTAGATTTGAACCCCATTGTGTTAGACTCCAGAGCCTAAAATAGCTGCTAAATTTTATCCCTAAACCTAAACCTGATTTATACTCGCTCAGGAACCTCTGGATCTCTGGGTGGTAATTTCTTCAGGAATAACCTAAATATATAAATCAAGTCAAGTCAAGTCAATCTAGGAGGCTTGACCAGAGCCAGGTGAGGTGAAAGGAGAACGCTGAGACTGGGCAGCATAAATGAATCACTGTTTCAGAATATTGTTCTGAGCAGACAGGCAGATAAACAAGTGGGCGCAATGTTCAAGCAGCTCAGCTGACCCCCATGATTTGCTTTTTTGTTTATGTCAAAATAATTCAGCCAGGTTGTCCTCAGAGAACTGTTACAGCATTTTTAAAAGACATTTTGCTTATTTTAAGAATACTGGCAAATCCAAAGAGACACAGCAGCCAAGAACTGAAGCTGCCATTTGCTATTGTGCCAGGGTCAAAGTCACTGTCTGTCCTTGGGCCATTCATTTGGGTGTTTTGAGACCTCATTTTCTATTTCACAGTGAAATGGACTTGTTGCTACTTACACATTTTTACTTTTAGATTTTTCAAATAGTTTGCCATTTAATAAGAAGTGTAGACAAGATGTTATTATCTTTTCTCTGTTAATTTTATCTTCCTTCTCCTTACCTCCCAAATTTCCAACATAACATTCCAAGATCTGCTTGACTTTTCACAATCTCTTTTTTTTCAGCTCCTAATAAATCTGTCATCTGGCACTGAATATTCCTTCTATTAATGGTGGTTATCATTTAATACATATGCTCTATCTACCCACAGTAGCTGGAAGATCCTAGAAGGCAGAGAGCCACAATTATGAACATATTTCCATATACATCCAAGGATCAGTCAAACGCTGCATAGGAAATAAGAGTTGGCTGAGTATTTGATGATGATGGTGACTGTAGTAACAATTACTGTTTATGAAGCAGTGATTGGTACCAGTCACATTATATAGTGGCTTATTTTACCCTTACAAAAAATTG
>ML103475.1:0-12370 GCA_003697995.1 Taxidea taxus jeffersonii
GGGGGGGCGCGGGGCCCGGGAGCCGCCGTAGCGGACGCTGGCGCAGTGCCGGAGGGCTTCCCAGAGGTGGTGGCGGCGCCGGGCCGGGCGCTTGTTCGTTCCAAGCAGTGTCTGTGCGGGGTCAAAAGGGCCAGGCGGGCATGGACGTCCCCCCCCGCCCCGCCCCCGTCCCCGAGCCGCTGGCAGGTGCGGCGCGAGGAGGCTCAGGGCCACCCCGCGGACCCAGGTCGACTTGGGGATGGTTCCACGCCAGCCACGTCCATGGTGCCGGGGAGGGGCCCTTGCGGCGCCCCCGCGGTCTACAGCGGGGCCTCGGCGCGCCCTTTGTGCCCTCCCGGATGGGTGCGGCCGCTGGGAGCCCAGACGCCCACGCCGGGCAGCGCGGCCAGGCCAGGGAGGCTCGCCGCGCCCGTCACCTGCGCACCTGGAACTGCAGCACTTGGCAGACAATGAGGAGGGGAAGAAAAGACGTCGAGGGGCGCCTTTCGACCGGGCCTTTCCCCAGGCCTTACTCTCCCAGGACGCGCCCCCGCCCGGGGAGGTCTCGGGCACCTGTCGCCTGGTCCCTGGGGCGGCCCGTCAATCACGCGGCCAGCGGGGGCGGGGACGCGCGGGGGCTTCGGGCCAGCGCCCCAAGGCTCTAAAACGGAGTCGCCCGGAAACGTGGCGCAGCCCCGGCCCTCCCCACGGAGGGTCCCCGCCGGACCCGCGCAGCCCGGGGCCGCGGCCCAGAGCCCTGGGCGAGGCGAAGCTTTCGAGCGCGCTGTCCTTCCCTGGCCTCCTCCCCACCTCCCCTTTTCTGTGAGCATCTGCCCGGGGAAGAACAGATGTGGGCACCTGCGGTGACAGGCCGCATATGTTCCATCCTATTCACAGGCATTCAGACGTGGCCACAATGAGCAGCCTTTGTGCGCGCAGTCACTAAATATATTAATCTGCACTCCCCAGAGCACCGGGCTGTTTAATTTTTCACTAGCAATAACATCTGATCTAATCCTTAAATCGGCTCCCAAAAGCCTGCCCTCCCGCCCTCCTTTTTTCCCCCTCTTTTTCCCCACCCCCTCTCCCGAAAAACGTGTGAAGCTATTCAACCTTCCACCTGTTGCTGAACTGGGCGTGGGTTCTCCCAACATCTGAGGTCGGTTCGGGCAGGGGTGGGGGTGGGTGAGAGCGACTGTGTGGGGGCCGCTGTTGGGCCACATGGGCAAAGCTGCAGCATGTTTATCAGAAGGAAAATAAGCACAAAGTGCGGAGTGTGGCTCCCCAAATGTTGTGCAAACAAAGAATGATAATTATTAAACAGCTTCCAGCCCAACCCAGCATGCCCACCCTTTCTGTGGAAGCGCCCTTAAAAATGTACATGAAGTCCCCATTTATCTTTTTGTTTAGTAAACTCCAGCGGTTGTTACAGACACTGGCCAACAGGCCACACAGCCAAGAGGTAACATAAATCTCAGATGTAAGACTTGGGTTTTTTAAGCAATTTTGTGGCATGACTCTTTTATCTTAGCACCCCTTATTCTGTTTTGATTTGTTTTCGGCCACAATGAGTCCTTTAGTGCTATTGTGGGTGTCACAATGCGGACGGACATCAGGCTGTGAATGAAGACAGAGGCAGTTTAAACAGACCAGGCTCTTTCTTTCCTTCCAGTCCATTGTAATACGAATGGGCCTTCTGCACTCGGCTGCTAGGAGACCGGCTTTGCAAAGCCCTCCTCCAGCAAATGGGCTGGAGAGAAAGGGACCCCAATAAACAGCCTAAGTATCCGAGGAAAAAAAAACAAGTTTAGGCAAATGTCTTTTCACCTTCAAATCAGTACATTTCTTAGTCTCAAAATGTAATCTCATGCTTTCTTGAGCTGCATTCCTTGCTTTTCAGATAGTTTCCTCCCTTTGCACCATTAAGTTTTTAGTCCCTTCCCTGTGCCACCTTCCAGGAAATAGAATGGGGACAGCACTGGCTCTCCATCAAGGTTTGCTTTCAAAATACTATTTTCTTTTAGGAAAATAGGAACAGGGCAGTGGCTGTTCATCAATCATTATCACTAATAACTAATGACTGCAAAGTGCTTCAAATGTGTGCTGGCAGTTGCTGGTAGGGATGGAGGGGCAAGACTGCTAAGTCCGGATTTTTTTAGGAATAGTAACAAATTTTGCTTTCTTTTAGTGGTAGTTGGAACTGTTCTTATTTACATTAATTAATTGAAGTGAGAAATATAGCTGTTTTCAGGTTGTTAAGGGTCCAGTGTGAGTGTGTTACAGATGACCCACCACCACCTTCATTTCTCAGTGGCTAGAACCAGTCACAGGCCACCACAGAACCAACCGCAGTGAAGGCAAATGGAAAAACCGAGACTGGCTTATGGAAATAACTGTTCAAAGCTGGGGCCATGGTCAGACCACTTGCCCAAAGCACATGGCATTTACTCATTTACTCATTCATGAACGCACCTGTCTGAGGGGCCAGAAGTCTAAAGTCAAGTTAGACCTGCTTTCTGCCACTTATGTGCGTTACACAGTGGACAGAGGAGTCTTTTATTTTCAGAAAGAGTTTGTATAGGATTAATATGTCTTCCCTAAATGTTTGATATAATTCACCAGTGAGGCTACACAGGTCTGGAGTTTTCTTTCTCTCTCTCTCTCTCTCTTTTTTTAAAGATTTTATTTATTTATTTGACAGACAGAGATCACAAGTAGGTAGAGAGAGAGGAGGAAGCAGGCTCCCTGCTGAGCAGACAGCCTGATGTGGGGCTCAGTCCCAGGACCTTGGGATCATGACCTGAGAGTCGAAGGCAGAGAGACCTTAACCCACTGAGCCACCCAGGCGCCCCTTTAGTTTTCTTTGTTGGAAGGCTTTTACCTGGAAATTCAGTTTAACAAATAAATATATGGTTTAATAAATATAGGGTTACTTGGAATTTTTTTTTTAAGATCTTATTTATTTGACAGGGAGAGAGAAAATGCACAAGCAGGTGGAACAGGAGAGGGAAAAACAGGCTCCCCACTGAGTGGGCCTCCATCCTAAGACCCAGGGATCATGATCTGTGCCCAAGGCAGACGCTCAATCGATTGCACCATCTGGGCACCCCTCAGATTTTCTATTCTTTGGTCAGCCTTGGTAATTTCTTCGGTTCGAAGAATGTATCCATCTCATCTAAAGTTGCTCAAATCATCTGCTTTTAACCATTCAGTGTAAGTAAAATCTGTGGTCCCGTCTTCCATCGTGAGTGTGAGTGATCTTCCATCGTGAGTGTGAGTGATCTCTGTCTTCTTCTCGTTGTGGTCACTCTGAATGTTGGTTCATCAGTTTCATTGATATCATCAAAGAACCAGGCTTTTGTCTAAATGGTCTTGGCTGACTTAGGCAGAAAATCACAGCAGTCCCCAGGCTTGTTTTCCTTCCTTCAGGAATCTCCATCCTCTACTTTCTGTTTCTACTGTCTGAAAATAGTAATTTCATATATTTTGTCTAGTTTTCTAGTTGTTTAAAGTGGAAGGACAAGTGCTGTAGGAATCCCCCTTTCGTGGGCAGAAGCCGAAACAGGATGCTCAGCAGCAAGTAACAGGAAACCCTAACTCAGCACTCACACCCCGAAGGAAGGGACATCACCAGAGAGAATGAAAGGCAGAGTAGTCTCGGTGTTAGTTAATTTTTGGCTCACCCACATTGTCCAGGCACAAGATGCCCCCCATTTTTCTGCCCCACTGTTCTCAGATTGTTGGCCGAAGTGTACGGCTGGCTCCCTTCCATGGCGGCATGAAAGCTGCTGGGACCCAGAAGTCCCAAGTAAACATAATGACGACCAGTAGAGGAAGATGTACATTGTCTTTCTGTATGCCATTTTCACCAGCAATAAAAGACTTGGCATTCAAATAACATTAAAACTAACTCCAAATAAATTTTGAAGGCTATTTGTTACCAAGAGAAACCTGCCCTAATCCCGTCCTTCCCAAACTCATTTCATGCTCCACGGTTCTGCTCTCACAGTTGATGAGAGAAGAACCTTTCTCTTCAACATTTTACTCTCCTTCTTTCTCTTCAACATTTTACTCTCCCTAATTCCCTTCTCCCTACTTTCCACGGACAGTTTTTTTTCTTCTTCCCTTTCCTATTTTTCTTTTACATAAATCCCCCATCCCATTTTTAGATTCTCCCCCAAACTGATGTCTCCTTCCTTTCTTTTCTTTTCTCTCCCTCCCCCTGCTCTCCTCACCCTCCCTTTCTTTCCTCTTTCAGAGAGGGGCGGAGGGGCAGAGGGAGAGAGAGAATCCCAGGACCCGGGATCATGACCTGAGCTGAAGGCAGATGCCTAACTGACTGAGCCACCCAGGCACTCCTGCTCTTACATTTCTTTTTTTTTTTAAGATTTTATTTATTTATTTATTTGACAGACAGAGATCACACGTAGGCAGAGAGGCAGGCCGGGGGGGGCGGGGAGCAGGCTCCCCGCTGAGCAGAGAGCCCGACGCGGGACTCAATCCCAGGACCCTGAGATCATGACCTGAGCCGAAGGCAGCGGCTTAACCCACTGAGCCACCCAGGCGCCCCACTGCTCTTACATTTCTTAAAAAAGAGTCTCTTAACGTTATTTCTGCCATTCTTCCTTTCGTATATTGTCTATGGACTTCCCAGCTCTAGCAGATGATTAGCTCTTCCACCAGATTTCCAGCACACAAACTTCTATGAACACACAGAAGTTCACCTCCCATTTTTTCAAAAAGTGATTATAGCATCAATTTATATTAAATTACCATTCTGTATTTAACTTATTAAAACTATGTAAGTATAGCTGACGCATATGCTATGATTACATTTTCTTTTTTGTACAGTTTTTTTGTATTTACTGGATTCAACAATTGCCTAATTTATTTGCTTATTGACTTTTCTATGTACCTATTGCTTACCATCACCAACTCCAAAAGATCTTTTAAAATATTCAGACACACCTGGCATTCCTTGGGGCTCACCTTCCCGGAACCATGTCCCTGTGAGGCTCCTGCTCCAATCCAAACGGTCTCTTGCTGGGACTCCCCTCTTCTCTCTTCACTTGGATTCCCTTCCTGGGATTCTTTTGAGAATTCCCATGCTCTTCTGATTGCCAAAACTTCAAATGTGACTTTTTATTTTTTCCCTATGGAAATGTTTAAAGATCATTTCTTTATCCCTGGTGTCCTGAAATTTTGTGATGTGCCTTAGTGTGGATCATTTCAGATTCGTTGTGCTGGGCATTTGGCAACTCTTTTCTTTTCTTTCTTTTTTTTTTTAGTTTTTAATTTTTAAAATTTTAATTAAAAATTTTTTAAATTTAAATTTTTAATTTTTTTAATTTTGATTTTTGATAATTAATTATTATGTTCAATTAGCCAACATATAGTACATCCTTAGTTTTTGATTAGTGTTCAGTGATTCAGCAGTTGCATATAACACCCAGTGCCCTCCTTAATGCCCATCCCCTGGTTACCCTATCCCCCAAACCCCTCCTTTTATAACTGTAAGTTTGGTTCCCGGAGTCCACTGGCAATCCTTTCAATCTGAGAACATGTCTCTTAAGTCTGGGAAGTTTTTTTTAATTACTTCTTGAGTAATTTCCTCTGTTCTCTTTCTTGTAATTCCTATTTTTCACATGTCAAACTTTAATCTTCTAATTTTCTTATGCTTTATCTTTCTCCATCTCTTATTCTTTTTGTTCTAATATCTGAGAGGTATCATCAGGTTTATATTTTAACTGTAAACACTTCTTAAACTTATCATTTCTTGTATAATTTTCAAGAGCTCTTATTTTTGGAATGTTCTTTTATATACCCCTCTCTATTTCTCTCATGGATAATTACCTTCAGAGACTGCAAAAAATGTTTTTAATATTTTTCTTTTTCCTAGTTCGTCTTCTCCTTTTTTTCTGTCTTCCTCAACTCTCTGTTGATCCTTGGTCATGTGGTATATTTAAGAGGGAGGCAGAGATGCTCATCGTAAGCTCGAGGAGGTAGATATGACTGCCAAGTTGTGGGACTCACCCAAGCAGTCAGAGAGGGCTTTTGTTTGACCTGTGCCCTCTGCCTCCTCAGTCTGGCTCTGCACAGACTGTGAGTGGTGTCCCTGCCAGCCCCTTGTACCCCCTCAAGTCCAGCCTCCGTTTGTTTCCTAGGTCCTCCTTCTGCATGCAAGACCTTCCTCTTCTACTCCCGAGACCCCACTTCCTTCCAGACTCAGTTCACATGTTAGCTCCCTGCTCCCTTCTTCATCCAAGGTTACAGGTTTTACACGGTTTCACTTGTTTCCTAATATTTAACGTATGTTAGTCTTTCTTCCCTGCCTCAGTGTGTGCTCCTTAAGATCAGAGACCATTTCACATCCCTCTTGGTGTGGTACCCAATCAGTAGTCGGTGCTGAGCACCGGTGACTTTACTCCAAAAAAAAAAAAAAAAAGGGACGCCTGGGTGGCTCAGTTGGTTAAGCGGCTGCCTTCGGCTCAGGTCATGATCCCAGCGTCCTGGGATGGAGTCCCACATTGGGCTCCTTGCTCGGCAGGGAGCCTGCTTCTCCCTCTGCCTCTGCCTGCCTCTCTGTCTGCCTGTGCTCGTTTGCTCTCTCTCTCTAACTAATAAACAAATAAAAGCTTAAAAAAAAAGCCAACAGGAAAGAAGAGCCCTGTATGCTGAGTGGAGAGGTTCCTTCCCAAAACTTTAACACGTGTATGTGCTGTCACTTCAGCTTGGCAATGCTTTTCGAGTGCCTGATCTGTCAAGTGCTTTGCAAGGGACATTGAGGAGGACAGTACTGGGTCATTCTCCTTCCACAGAAGGCTGCTGCTCCCTGGGGCTTACAGAGAGTCTACTGAGGTTCGCTGTACAGATTCTGAGATGCAGCTTAAATAAATTGGTATTAACAATTTTACTTGTCAGTAATTTACTCAAAAATAAATCAGATTGGTTTAAAGGCTATTCTTCTGCCATCACACTGGCTGTGGGACTCAAAAGAGAGGAGTGAAGTCCCTCCCGTCCCTGAGCCCCACCACCCAGGCGCGGGAACAACCTCCCTGTGAACCCTTCCAGGACTGTTCTGCCCATCCTATGCGGATATAAATTTTGTGACTGAGTCTGTCCGCCAACCCACTGGAGCCTGTGACTCTCAGGAAAGGAGTCATGGACACTTGTCTCCACGGGTCCCTGGGTCAGCCTGGGTCCCAGTGTGCCTCTCCCAGAGCAGCTCTTTCTCACGGTGACCAACTGTCCCAGCGTCCCGGGGACCGACCGGGCCTCGGGATGTGGGATTCCAGTTTTACAAAATTGAAGCAGGGGCGCCTGGGTGGCTCAGTGGGTTGAGCATCTGCCTCCGGCCCAGGTCCTGATCCCAGGGTCCTGGGACTAACCCCTGCATCGGGCTCCCTGCTCAGCCGGGGCGGCTTCTCCCTCTCACTGGCTTTAGCTGCAGGAGCGGCCCCGGTTGCAACGCGGGCTGCCTGGCATCTGATCCTACGGGAGCATGTCCTGAACGGGAACTTCGCGGGCCCCCCCGCGCAGTTTCAGACATAAAGTCGACATATGGTGGCTTAGGAGCAGAGTCCAAGCTCCGTGACGCGCGGCGGAGGCCCTGCTGACCCGGCCGCGTGAGCCGGGGCTGGGTTCGCCGTCCCGCGCGCCCGCACCGCTCTCCGAAGCTGCGGCAGGGCTCGGGCACCCGGGCTCGCTCCTCCCCACGACTCGCGCACCGCACACTGCGAGCCCGCCGGCCAGAGGTGGGGACTCGGGGCAAGGGCCGTCCGCCTCGCCGTCGCGGCCGTCCCCTCTGCCGGGGCCCGGGAAGCCCCAGGACGGCCCCGGCCTCAGCGCTGAGGCAGCGGCGGGGACAGAGGCCCGGGCCCCCCCCGGCCCGCACGCGGGCAGCTCCTCGCTCCGCCCCGTCGGGACTTCCGCAGGTTCGGCAGAACGCGGGGCTGCCCGCCCCGCCGCTCCCCCGGGCCTCGGGGTCCCCGTCGGCCCCCGCGCGTCGGCGGGCGAACAAGCCGGCAAGCCGGCCCCCAGCCGCCCTCCAGCCGCGGGCGCAGCACGGCAGGGCGCGAGCGGACAGAGGCTGCGTCCTGCCGACGCCCACGCGGGGCCGGGGGACCGCGCGGCCCGAGCTCGGAAGCACCGCGCGGTTTCCGAGGCAACGCGCCCGGCGCCTGCGCAGCTCGCCCCCGTGGCGCCCCCGGGCGGGGCCGTCTCGCGAGCGGAAGCGCTCGGGGCGGAAGCGCTCGGAGCGGGAGCGGAAGCGGAAGTGCGCGGCAGGCTGCGGCTGGGCCGAGGGCGGTGCGGGCGCGTCCCTGGCTGTGCTGGCGCATCTCTAGGTAGGGCCGGGCCTGCGGGGCCAGCGCCGTCCGGGCCGCTCTCGGCCTGTCGGGCTCGGCTCGCTGCGCTCGCGGTTCTACGGTTCCGCCGTCGCGGGTCCCTGGGCCCGGGTCCGCGCCCTCAGCGGCCCCGCCGCCCCGCCGCCCCGCTCCGGGGCACTCGCCGCCCGTCGCCTCCCCCCCGGCCCTCTCCGTCCCTGCACCTCACGTCCCGGCCGCCCGTCCCTGCGGCTGTGCCCCTTGCTTTCTCCTCTTCGGCGCGTCCCGACCCTCCTGTCCCCGCAGGGATGGGGGCCGGCTCCGGGGCCGCGCAGCTGCGGTGCTCGTCCCGGAGGCGTCCTCCGACGCGTGCGCTCGCGGCGCACAGTTGCGGTGCCTTTCCCGCGGCTGCAGGGCCCCGGCAGGAAGGAAAAGACGGGCGGCGGGGAGTGGCATTTGGGCAGAATTTTCGAGAGCAGGAGCTGGGCGGCGGAAGAAGGGCAAGAGGCCGCTCATCTCTGCGCTGGAGACCGTGTGTGAGGCCGCCCGGGGAAGGGAGGACGCGCGGCGCCGCGAGGGGCAGTGGCGGGAGGCTCCGGAGAGTTGGGGCGAGGGGGTGGCGGGACGGGATTTACCGTGAAGAGGCCGCCGGGCAGGTGTGCTGATGGGGTCGGTGGTCGGCAGGTGTGCAGTCGTGCAGGGGAGAGAGCCGGCGCGTGGCCGTGGGCAGGACGTGCAGATGAGTTTGATGGGAAGACGGGAGCTCTTGGTGCTTCTGGTGACGTCCAGAGTTTTGGCTGGAGCATTTGAGGAGATGATTCGGAGTGGGCGAAGCGTGGGAGCAAGTCTGCGACAGCAGACTCCGGTCGGCTCCCAGTGCTGTGTGGTCGGCTCCTGCAGCGTCACCCTCCTGTTTTCTCATGGCCTGGCCGCTGCATGGGCTCCATGACCTGTCCGCGTGTGGCGGACCTCTCTGGACCAGCGCAGCCCGCCCGTGCTGCCCGTCCTCATCTGCTCACCACCCATCGCTCGCCGCGCCGAAGCTCTGCAGCAGCGGTTCCCCCGCCCGGTCGTTCCTGCTGTCTCAGAACGCCACTTCTTCCCCTTCCGAGTTGTGTTTGTGAAAAGCACCGACAAGACCTTGGCTGTGCCCAGCCCCGCCCGGCTCCCTTCCCGCTATTTCCCGCTACCCAGTCTTCCGGACGTCCGGAGATCTCTGATCCCTTGTGCCCGCCGGTTTCTCATCTGTTAAACGGCCGAGACTGCAGTAGGTGACATCTGAGGGCACCTGTGAGGTTCTGCCCCATCCCTGAACCTTAATCAGGGTGTCGGTATGAAGTAGACTTACTGTAAAGCTATGAAGATCAGGCGTCAGGGTCCTTCCCTCTCATGAGCCCTTTCCAAGGCACAGGGAAAGACCTCAGAGGTCTTGTGTTTATAATTTAGTCTTTTTTAAAAAGCACGATCCCGAACGTGTCGATTTCAGGCCCTGCACTTGAATCCTTATGAAACTAGCCATTCATCTCCTCCTGCTGCCTTGGTATTGCACTCTGGTCCTTGAGACCTCCCCGGTCATGTGTGTGCTGGTTATGGAGGCTTAGAGGGAGAAGAGGGAGGACTGGAGAGGACCACACTCCTGCTGTAAGCTGGCTTTAGTTGCTCTCAGGGAGGGAGATGCTGGAGGCCCGTCTCAGGGCATTGGGCAGCAGTGAGTGTACTGACTGACTTCACTGCTGGGTTCCCACCTCTTTCAAGAAAAGGTTAATGGTAAAAGGGGAAAGCCCACTTAATTGAGGTCATAAAGGCAGCTCTTATCCTTATAGAAGCTAGAGCTATTGGAAAATCAGGAATTCATTGCACGCTTTCTTTTGTTAATTTGAAAATGAGGCAGTCCTGATGCTATCAGTTATTTTTATAAAGCTTTATAACAAGTATAAATAACTTTAATTTGCTTTTAGATGTCTGTCTTTGTAAGGTGTCTGTTGGAAGATTTTTCAGAGACTAAAAACATGTTATTTAAGGTTTAAGTTATTTATATAAAATATGATATTCTTAAAGGGTTTTGTAGTAGTAGTTCACAATCTTCCAAACTGAGAGGAAAATCATTATTTAAGTCTTACCAAAAAGGGCATCAGTGATCTACAAAGAGATTAAATGATTTGTCTTCAGTCAGACTGTAAATCAGAGCCATTGCCAGCCAAAAACCAACCAGCTCCTGAGCATCCTTTTCCTTATAAACAAGTTTTACTCAAAAAGTGTGAATCCGTTGCTTTTATTATAGAACGTTTGCTGTAGGGTGGACTCAGTTACTGTGCCCGTCAGCAGGCCCGTCTAGCTGCGCAGTCCCACGTGTGTGCGCCGAGTGCCCTGCGAGCTCGCAGCCCTGTACTGTTCTGTTCGTGCTGCAGCCCAGAGGGTGGCGAGTTACTGTGCAGTCATTTGTAAAACTGCTGCCAGCCAGGGTAAGAGAGAAGTAAGCTTTTTTGAAAGCGGTTCTTCTGCATAGTTTTGGGGCTTTGCCCATTAAGCACCAAAATCTCCCATCTAGGATGGCGGTCTCTCTAAAATATGTTATTTCCCTGCTTAATAGAATGTGCAGGATGTAGTATAAACTTTCTTTAACGATCTCATGTAAACATTTTAAACAGAATTTGTTATGTTATGATGTAAATAGTGTAGGACTTGTTGAGGCAGGGACAGCTGTTGCCCTTTTATTTGTTTGGAGTTTTTGTGTCTTTCACGTTTTCTTAGTTTTCCTGTTATGTCAGCTCTCAACAGTTTCTGCTACTGTTGGTATCCATGTGGCTGCCTCAGATGCCCTTTCCATATTTTTCTCTACTGTAGACGTAGGAGCTTGTTGTCAGAACTGAATAGAAAAGCATCCATACATGATAAATAAAGAGCCTGGAGAGGTCTCATATGAGTCAATTGTTTTAGCTTTGACTCATGAATTTACATTGGATTCTTATCCTGAATTGTGGATAAAACAGGTGTACATGCATCTTTATTTAGGTTCAGTGAGTGGCACTGGTTTTCGCATGATGTGTCATTGTCCTTTAAGGGGTTTTGCAGAGCTTCAGAGGGTTAGGGAAGAGCACAGTGTTCTCAGTTGTCCCCTCAATCCTGATGATTCTGCGAGTGCCCTTGTGACTGGGAGAACCTTCGGGAAGGAGAGCTCTCTGGACTGAGGACAGTTCTGCAATGAGTGATTTGGTCATTCCAGCACTGGAGCCAGCAGCAACCAGATCACTCTGATGGGGCAGTTAGGTGGGGGTGTGGCCTAGTGAAAGATGCACCAACTTTGGAAGCAGGTGGGTTCACATGTGGGGTTTACTGTTAGTGTCTCTAACCTCAGGCAGGTGCCCTAACATAGCACACACTGCTGGTTGCTGCCCAGCACCAGCTCTTTGGTCTTCTTTGCTGGTACCGCATGGCATGCTTTTCATGAGTCTGAACAAACTGATCATGGCCCGGTGGGACTAGAGATGGCCGGTGTGGGGCTTGTAGAGTAAGTGTACGGTATGGTGCGTTTTGACATGTGTACACACTGCCGGACTTTTCTGCTGGACCCTGTGCCTTTCACGCCCACTCTCAGGGCTCATTTCTTAGGGACTTTGGTTCGTCGCTGTGTCCATAGCTGCTAGCACAGGGCTGGAGCAATTTTCTGAGCAAATATGGGAATTTAGAACTCTCATTTTTGGTAAGGGTGTGGGGTCCAGAAGAGGGTCTCTGCCTCCTTTTCCTTTGCAAAAAGAATTAGCACTGCATCCCTTAGAGTTCTTCCAAAATAGGTGTTTGGATATTGGGCAGCCACAACACGCAGTCTACCAGAGCCCCTCATTTATTTCCAGTCTTGCCTCTCTCTGTCTTTTCTCCAGAGAGTCAGGGCAGTGTTTCTAAGTAGGATTTGCTTTACAGCCTTGACCAGTATCTGATTTCCCCTGGGGTCAAGTCCAGATACGGGAGTTTGGCTCTGCTTGCAGCCTCATCTCCTCAGTCTTCTTCCCGTAAATCAGAGTTCTAGCCATACTGAGAGTTGGTGTGTGTGCCTTTTTTTTTTTTTTTTT
>ML103475.1:12470-50149 GCA_003697995.1 Taxidea taxus jeffersonii
TGCGGGACTCGATCCCAGGACGCTGGGATCATGACCTGAGCTGAAGGCAGCCGCTTAACCAACTGAGCCACCCAGGCGTCCCGGTGTGTGTGCTTTTTTTCCCTCTTCTTGTCCTCAGGCATTTATAATATAAATAAAGTTCCAGGTTAAACTACTTAGTAGGATAGGTATTTTAAGCACTTTAGAAACCTCCATTTACTGATAGAAAAATGTATCACAAAATCTACAAAAAGATATGTTAAAAAAAATCCTCATTCCTTGTGACTCCTGGCCTCCCCTCTTCTGCCAACTCCTCATCTGGCTCTGGTCGCACCTGTCCTTCCTGCCTTTTGTCAGGCTCACCAGCGCCCTCGCCCTTGCTCAGGATAGCGGTTGTGGATCCTGGATCTGGGTTGGATCTCCCTGCTGAGCATTCCCCCCTGAGCTACAGCTCTGTCCAAGTGATTGTTGTGGGTTGAATGTTTTCCTGTTGGAGTGTGAGTTGCTGGAGGGCAGGGCCCTCCTGTCTTGGTCATAGCTAGTGTCTGCTTTGGTAAGTGACTAAAGGTACTTGCTAAAGGTGTAAACCAGATTCACGTTCACACAGGATCACCTGGTGGTGTGGAGGAGAGTGGAGTATAAATAAGTGGCAGCTACAAATGATACCCCCCCCCCCATGGAAGAAAAAGGACTACCATGTGTGCTCTTACTTTGACTCAGCAATTTCATATCTAAGATTTGTCCCAAGGAAATGCTGAGGATGTACTCAAAGATTCATATACAGAGATGGGATACACACATATGGCACTGGGCATCTATTAAAAATAACACTAGAGGAGAACGTTAATACCGTGATTTGGGAATATATTCATGATAAATTATGACACAAAAGTAGATTACGGAAGGACAAGAGTATCCCAATTAAAAAATAATAATAAAGACTAGAAATACGTACTCTAAAATTGTTGTAGTCGTTAATCTTTGGAAGATGAGATTACAGGCAGTTTTGTTTTGTTTTTCCTTTTTGCTGTCTCTGAATTTTCTGCAGAGCTAGCTACTTCTAAAATTAGAAACAAATTTTTATAAATAAATACATTCCTGATACTAAAGTAAACTAGCTTGAAAAATTATAAATACAGTAAAACCTCACTAAAACTTACATGGCTTTGTTTTAAATTTTGACTGGTGCTGGGCTGATTTTACTAAGCTTTAGGGAACTGATGGTATATTTTATGAATAAATTTGTAATATAAACGAAATTTCATCAGAGTTTATGAAGTAGCTTTTATAACCCTCCTTACAGATATGAAGAATGAAGCTTATAGAATAAAGTAACATGCTCAGAGTCTTACTGCTGTTTAGTGGACATTAGAATTTGAACTTCTAGAGCCTTTCCTTTAAATAGCTGTACTATACTGCCTAGTTGCTGTCACTTCTCCCTAGGACACAGCTAAGAGGGGTCATTCTACCAAGTCCCGAGTGTCTACATCAGCCTTGCCCTGTGTTCTGAGTCTTGGCACGTGGCCAGGGCCTGACTGTTCTGGAGGGTTCTCCAGGACATCCCGAGTCTGGACGCCTGTACCTAGACACACAGTGCTTGTCAGAATAACTATAGGCCTTCCAGTTCTCATTTGACTAAGGTTCTTAGAGATTCAGTATTGAGAAAGAAATATGCTGACACTTGCTAAAACAGTAAGGAAGACTATTTAAGACTTGCGCTAGGAGAGAGAGAACTAGGACTCAGCTTTGAAGACAACAAACACCTGGGGGTTTGTAGCCCTGCCAGCAGAGGGAAGGGGTCCATGAGAGCTGAGGGGATGAAGCCTTTGATCAGATTTTGAGGGTGACCATCTAACAAGGGTAGGGTTTTTCTCCAGACAGGCTCAGCAGTACTCTTGCTTAAACTGGATTCAGCCAGGATGTACATGGAAGCCCAAAGTTGAGACCTAGTTGAGAGGAGGGCCCAGAGGAGCCCGATTGAAATCTGGTCCCGGAGAGCCTCTGGTCAGTAGTTTAATGAGCCCTGGGTGGTGGTCCTCTGAAGCATGGAGACCAATGCAGTTGGCAGCCACTCTTAGCTTACTCATCTACCTGGTTTGTGCGCGCATTAATACTCAGTAAACACTGAGCTAACATGGCCCCTTATGCTGGTGTGGGGTAAGCATTCATTTCTTAGGAGTTTTTACCCCTGGTCTTGCCTTGCTGTCTTGAAGGGGTCCCATACATTTCTGTTTCTGGGGAGGCTAGAGGGGAGACGGGGGAAGAAGGGCAGGCCTCAGATGCTCTACATCAAGCCACATGTGGGCCTCCCTGAGCGCCTAGGCCCAGCCAGCATGTTGCCAGTGGGAGAAACATTATCTAAGACTTGGAAATAAAGCCAGGGAAAAGGACTGCATGTTTTTTATGTTGTCACCATCACATGGGTCATTGTTCAACATGGTCACTCCATGCTGTTCAGTCTTCTGAGCGAAGGTAGCTCCCTGACTTGGCTGGTTACTGTTGCTTGGAGCCCAGCCACTGATGTTACACGCGGGTTTGAGATTTTTGCCTTGTAGAGATACAAATTATTTCTCTCTGATGAACCCAAAGGTTTGATTTCATTATCTGTAGGACGTGAGCCTGTTGTCTCCAAATGGAAATAGCTTATTTCCGTCAACTCCAGCTCTTCAATGACCTCTGAACTAGCTTCCCGACGCGGGGGGCGCATGAGTTTATGTGTGCTTGGGCTATCTTCTAGCCTTGGAGGATTGCATTTTAACACTGCTGGCTGCTGGGTGTGCTTTAAGGTGGGCACCGCTTTGCTTCTGGTCGTCCTGCGGACCCCGCTCTCTGTGTAGGCAGTGTGTCTCATCCATCCGTCTGTGTCCCGAGGGACTCTGGCCCCTTCCATCGGTGGCGGACAGGTTGGTACGTCTCAGTGGACAGACTGTGAATAAGGGAGCTTCTGGCCTCCTCTTTTCCTCATTTGTTTCATTTTCTGGTAGCCTGGGATGTTGGGCTTGGTCCCCTGTGTGGAAGGAAGCTGTTCCGAGGAGTGAGGCCCTTGCACTGGGACTCGCTCCAGCTGTGCTGCTGCCTGCTGGCCCCTCACTCATAAACTTCCCTGTGCTGATGCTTTGCTTCCCACACCATCTGTCAGCTCCTCGAGGCCAGTGACTCTGCTTCCTGCTCTTTCTTTGCCTACAGCCGGAGTCGGTAACCTGTTGGTTCCTTATTTCTCTTTGTACACCCGCCCTTCGATGCCTCCGTGCGTTCATTCATTCACAAGCAGTGACCGGGCCCTGCCGTGCTGGGTACCGTGCTGGGTACTGCGGGTATGAAAGAGGGATGTCGTTTGCCTCGAGGAGGCCACATTAATGGAGGTGATTCCCAGCTTGCCTTTTGGGCGGTAAGACTCCTCCCGAGTGAGCCATCTGTCTTCTTTCTAAACAACAGTGACTTAAACGATGAAGATTGTATATACGTGTATATACACGTACATATTTGCAGTGATCTTTAGAACTACCTTTAAGGAATGAAAAACCTCACTGGGGTCGACTCTTCAGCAGTGCAGAAGTTAGGGGCATTGACCCTTTTGCACAGCCAAGAATCCACAAATAACTTCTGACCCTCCAGAACTTCACTGATAGCCTGCCGTGGAGGAGAAGCCTTGTGGAAGCGGGCAGTTGACAGCGTGTGTTACATGTATTACGTGCCGTGGTCATACAGTGAAGTCAGGAGGAGAGAAAACGGTATGAACATCGTAAGGAAGAGGTAACACATTACAGGACTGTACTGGTTTATTGAAAAAACCCAGGTATAAGTGGACCCCCTCATACAAACCCATGTTGTACATGGTGAACAACCCATATAACTCTGTATGCTCTGAGCAATATTTAAAAAAACCTTAAAATTGTGCAAGAAAGGTAATATCCACAGAACTTGGTTTTTTGGGCATTTCATGTCCCACTACACTAAGTGCATTGAGGGGCGCTGAGCACTGAGAGCCGCGACGCCGGAAGGCAGCACCCAGTGTCCCACGTTCCCAGGTCTTTGCTTACCCCGATTTTTTTTTTTTTTTTTTGTAAATGCCATAGAAGAGCACATTGTAACGTAACATTCCTGAGGTAATTTGTGATTCAGAATGTGAGAAATCGGCAGTGTGAAAGAGGAAAACCCAGTACATGTTTCATTACAATAGTGAGCTTTTCACTGCTGGGTGGGAAAGGAGGAAAACATTTGAATAAAATCAAAGCAGAGGCTGAGCTGACTTCTCCCAAAATAAAGAGGAGAGTGTTTTGAGCAACTCAGTGTTGTCACTTGCAGTTTTAGGAGAAAAATGCTTGAAACAAAAATCCCTTTTTATTGGTGAGGGAAAGCAGCCAACCCAAATGTGGCAGAGCTGCTGCACAAACGGGAGCCCCCGCCGGGGGGGCAGGGACTGAAGGCAGGTTCTGTTCAGCCTGAGCTTCACGTGTGTCTTGCTTGAGCTGCCAGTGACTAATGAGGAGGTGGCCCTGGCCACCGGTGGGCTCGGTGGGCAGGTCTCCCCTGGCTGGGCTCGGGGGGACATGGAGCGGCCACTCTGGGCCCGCGAGAGGGGCGGAGACCCCTCTGGCCACAGAGGAGGCGTCCGAGTCCGCGCCCCATGCCACGGGGCCGATCACCGTGGACCAAGCCCGCTGTTCTGCGGCCAGCCACGGAGTGACGGCCAAGGGCTGGTGGACCCTAAGCATGGTTTTTAATCCGCTCCGCACACCTTTCTCTGCGCTCTTCGTTCTCCTTCCAAACCTGCGCCAAAGTACTGTGCTGGGACGTCCTGAGAAAAACCAGCCTGGCTTCAGAAACACGGTGTCGCCTCGGTGGACAGGGTCTGTACCCAGAGGCCCGGACTGTAGCGCCGCCCCAGCGTCAGAATAATCGTGGTAGGAAGTCCGGTTTCTGCTTCCAAAACTCACACCTGGGGGATGTTCCCAGGTAGGAGCGTGGCTGGTGAGAGCTCTCCGGTGGTTTGGGGTCTGTGGACTCGTGGGTTCTGCTGTATTTCGTAACCTAACGAGCGAGATTTTGCTGAAGTGCAGCGCAAATGCGTGAAATTTATGTCCACTCCACGCTTCCATATTTTCAGTATTAATGGCTGTTAAACAGGTAACTTCTCAAAATTTTTTAGGGGCCAGTGTCTGTGAACAAGCAGTAAGTTCTTAAGAGAGTCCCGAAAAAAAAAAGAGAGTCCGTGTAAGGGTACCTTTTCTCAGTGTCGTAGATTATTTGCAGTTTCTTCGTTTGTGAGCTGCAGCTGATCGTCCTTCGCCTGCAGAGTTGTTTCAGAGCCTGGAGACTGTGTGGCGGGAAGCGTGCGCACCGTGAGGCCAGCGTCCTCATTGACGGGTGTGTGTCGCCGGCTGATGGCTGTCGCCCTCAGTCCCGAGCCTGGAGAGGCTTCCTTTGTTCTCCTGGAGCTGTCTGTGCAGTAAGGACTTTTTGTTTATCAATGGACGTGAGGCCCTGGTGAGTCCTAAAACCAAAGTGAAAAATCATAGGCCGTTAAGATCAAAGGTGTCGTCATGGAATTTTTTCTGACCAATGACATTAAAATACTCTGCTTCGGTGTTCTCTAGAGTTTGAGCTCCAACTCTGAACCACCGTGTTTCTGCACTTCAGAGCGAGCGGTTTTCCATTCAGAGTCTGTCACCAACTCAGATGTTACAGAAATTTGGCATTGTGAATTTTTATCTTTTTGATAGCCTTAGTCAGGTATACCTGATAGGCAGTAAACTGTACTTTTCCTACAGTGTTCATTTGGCAGGACTTAGTGTGTGTCCACCTGTCAGACCATTACCGCAGTTGAGGTAGCGAACATACCCGTCACCCCGGAGGTCTCCGTCGTGTAAATCCCTCCTTCCTGCCTGCCCCGTGCCGGGCCACCACAGCCCGCTCCCGGGTGCTGCCGGTCAGCCGCACTCCCAGGGACCTAGAATTTCATACAGACGGGTCCTCTGGGACGTACACTTGTTTCTAGCTTTCTTCACTCAGCAAAATTACTCTGAGGAACATGGGTATCGTATGTATCTATATATGTTGTAGGTTTTCAGAATTCACTCCGGCCTTGAGTTCCTAGATGGGAAACACTACTTCTTTGAAAACCGTTGCCTTGTTTTTAGTTTGGTTGAGAAACCCCTCGAATGAGAGCCTTCGTGCAGATCTGAGCGTGTTGCCGCACTGTGTGGGAAGTGAGGGCAGGCGCTGCTGATCCTGCTTGCGTAAAGCGCCCCTTCCTCTTTAATGAAAGCTCCTCAGGCTCCTGACCGGTGTGTCATGTTCCATATCTTGTTAGTGCTAGAGTGTTTTGCAACTAGAGAGTGAATATTAAATGTTGTCTTGTGTTTGCTTGAAAGGGGTCATATGTCCAGTGGTAATGCCATAATTACTAATTTATTTTCCTTTCCAAATCCTTTCCAGGAGCTTTCCGGGAGTTCAGTTATGGGCGTGAGAGGTTTGCAGGGGTTCGTGGGCAGTACCTGCCCACACATATGCACAGTGGTGAATTTCAAAGAACTGGCAGAACACCACCGAAACAAGCACCCTGGAAGTACTCCTACCATTGTGGTTGACGCCATGTGTTGTCTCAGATACTGGTATACTCCCGAATCTTGGATCTGCGGTGGCCAGTGGCGGGAATACTTTTCTGCTCTGCGGGATTTTGTTAAGACTTTTACAACTGTTGGCATCAAGTTGGTATTCTTCTTTGATGGCATGGTAGAGCAGGAGAAGAGAGATGAATGGGTGAAACGAAGGCTCAAGAACAATAGGGAAATCTCTAGGATTTTCCATTACATCAAGTCACACAAGGAGCAGCCGGGCAGAAATATGTTCTTCATCCCATCGGGGCTGGCCATCTTTACACGCTTTGCTTTGAAGACCCTGGGTCAGGAAACCCTGTGTTCCTTGCAGGAGGCTGATTATGAGGTGGCATCTTACGGCCTCCAGAATAACTGTCTTGGGATTCTTGGAGAAGACACTGACTACTTAATTTATGATACTTGTCCCTACTTTTCAATTGGTGATCTCTGCCTGGAGAGTCTCAGTACTGTCATGCTCTGTAGAGAGAAGCTCTGTGAGAGTCTGGCTATCAGCCTAGCAGACCTTCCTCTTCTGGCCTGCCTACTTGGCAATGACATAATCCCAGAGGGCATGTTTGAGAGCTTTCGGTACAAATGCTTGTCTTTTTATACCTCTGTCAAGGAGAACTTTGACAAAAAGGGTAACACTATTTTAGCTGTAGCAGACCATATATCTAAAGTTCTTCACTTGCATCAGGGTGAGAAAAAGCTGGAAGAGATGTTACCTTTGGGACCAAACAAATCTCTTTTTTATAAGGGTGTGGCATCATATCTTTTGCCAGGACAGAAATCTCCGTGGTTTTTCCAAAAGCCCAAGGGTTTAATAACTTTACACAAACCGGCAGTATCTATGAGTTCAGACCCTGAGTCCAAGCAAGAAGTTCCCATGTGTACAGACCCTGAACCCAAACAAGGAGTTCCCATGTGTGTGGACCCTGAACCTAAGCAAGGAGTTCCCATGTGTGCAGACCCTGAACCCAAGGATGGAGTTCCCATGTGTGCAGACCCTGAACCCAAACAAGGAGTTCCCATGTGTGCAGACCCTGAACCGAAACAAGAAGTTCCCATGTGTGCAGACCCTGAACCCAAGCAAGGAGTTCCCATGTGTGTGGACCCTGAACCCAAGCAAGGAGTTCCCATGTGTGCAGACCCTGAACCCAAGCAAGGAGTTCCTGTGTGTGCGGACCCTGAACCCAAGCAAGGAGTTCCCATGTGTGCAGACCCTGAACCCAAACAAGGAGTTCCCATTTGTGTGGACCCTGAACCTAAACAAGGAGTTCCCGTGTGTATGGACCCTGATCCCAAGCAAGGAGTTCCCATGTGTGCAGACCCTGAACCCAAACAAGGAATTCCCATGTGTGCGGACCCTGAACCTAAGCAAGGAGTTCCCATGTGTGCAGACCCTGAACCCAAGGACAGAGTTCCCATGTGTGTGGACCCTGAACCCAAGCAAGGAGTTCCCATCTGTATAGATCCTGAATCTAGGCAAGGAGTTCCCATATATGCACACACTGCAGTCAAGCAAAAATTACCTCTAGGGGAAGATCCTGAATTTAAACTAGAAGCACCCATGTGTACAGACCCTGCAATTAAACAAGACCGCGTGCATATGGAGCCTGAAGTCAAACAAGTAACCATGGTTTCAGACCCTGAAATCTTAAAGGTATGTGGATATGCCTATCTGAATCTGGGATGTCATGATGGAAAATATATCCGCTGATGGATTGGTGGACTTGCCAGTGAATATTTATTGACTTCTGGCGTAGTTAGGGCTCTGTGGGGGACACAGGGCGGGACCTAGCAGTGTAGTTAGTAGGTATGACACGTGCATTGGCAGCTCACGTTATAAAGTGTGCTTGATATTGGTGCTGACTGTCCTGGAAGAGAGCTCTAGGAATTGGAAGGAGAGTGATCACTGGGCTAAATACAGAGAGATATTCCTGAAGAGGCAGGAGTGAACCAGACCTCTGTGGGAGCTGGACTGTGTAACAAATAGGCAAATACGTGTTGCCTTGGGGTACGAGGTAGACCAGTAGGCTGGAGTATGGGGTCTGAGGAGAGATACGGGGAGAGAGGTTGGAAAACGTGGAGTGTAGCCAGATTGTGAAGATTATTACATGCCCCACTAGGAGTTGGGACTTAATTCTCAAAGCGACATAGAGCCCTTGAGGTTTTTATGGAGGGTTATTAGTTATTAACCACATGTGTGAGGTTCTGTGCTAGGTGGGTTACACATATCAGCTCTTTTTTTTTTTGGTTGTGGTTGGTTGTTTTTTTTTTGGTTTTTTGTTTTTAAGATTTATTTACTTATTTGACAGGCAGAGATCATAAGCAGGCAGAGAGGCAGGCAGAGAGAGAGGAGGAAGCAGGCTCCCCGCTGAGCAGAGAGCCCGATATGGGGCTCGATCCTGGGACCCTGGGATCATGACCTGAGCTGAAGGCAGAGACTCAGCCCACTGAGCCCCCCAGGCGCCCCTGCACATGTTATCTCTTACCCACAAACCTTCTGTTGTTCCCGACAGTCCCCGTCTTCCATCCGCTTACACAAGTTACAGACCTGGGAATTCTCCTGTTTTGTATGACTCTTCTCTCCCTGTAACTGCTCAGTTAGTCTCACCACCTAGTGTCAGCTGCTGCTTTCCTGGATTACTCAGGAATCTCTAACAACTCTTCTGTGTAGACTTTGGTCCCTCCCGATCCACTTACTGCAGTGCGTGCGGAAATAAAGCCCTTTATTTGGGTTCAATAACTGAGGAGTAGAAGCAGTAGCCTTAAGCAGGCTGAGGCCTGCCGTTACCTCACCGCTGCCGCTTCTCCAGCTGGTCTGTCGTGGCCCTGCAGGTGCTCCTCTGCCTCCCGGAAAACTCCCCTGCCCCCATGCTAGGTAATGCCCCTTAGACTTTTCTGTCCCGGCTGGGGGGGTCACCCACTCAGAGATGGCCTCTGCTGTGACATACACCTCACTGGAATTTCATGCTCGCAACAGTGCTATGAGGGCGGGGGTCTTGTTTGTTTCTTTTCCTCGTGGAGCCCTTTCGCCGGTCACACTGTGTCTCGCAGTAGCTGCTCAGGAAGCCTTGAAGGCTGTAGTCCCTTTCTCTTGTATCTGCAGGGCCTCTCCTTTGGTGACGTTCTCCCTCCTTCCCATACAAGTACATGGGTTCTTCTGTCTTGAAAAGTCTCACCTCTTTCTCTGTTACTTGCATTGTAAGCAGATAAGCTAAGTTGCTAACCTAAAAAATGATAGTGAAAAGTAGGATGTGATGTGTATGTTAAGAGAGTTATAGGTGAAAAAGTATTAAGGGGTTAAAATTATCCTACCTGTGAGCATCCTTAAGTGCTTCATAGAAGGAAAAGAATGTGGGTTAGAAATTGGAGGAAGGGCAGAATTAGAGCTCCAGGTGGAAGTGTAGTCAGACAGCAGGGTGAAGCACAGGTGGGCGGGTGGCATGGGTGTGCGGGGATGCCAGATCCCAGCAGAGAACTAGAAGTCATCTGAGCAGACTCATTACTCAAAGTCAGGAAGATGAACAGAGAAGGGCTAAATCTAACTTTGCTTAAATTCATTTGGTTTTACTATGAGGTTGGCTGCAGGAATGCTGGTTTAATATCGACCATGCAGAGCGGATTCTCCACTAGTGGCCAGAGGGCACTCTCCACATTATTTCCCTTAATTGTCCCACGGCTCAGATGCTAGATGCACTTGCCTCCATTACCACATGAGGTATGGGTGTGAAAAGGCTAAATGACATCATCTGTAGTCACACAGCTAGTACTTGGCAGAGCCCAGGTTTGAACCCAGTCCTCTGACTGCCAGTCTCACCCCTTACGAGATGACATCTGTGTTCCCTGATGACACGTGGAGGGGTGAGACCGTCGTGGTCAGTAGCGTAGAGGCAGGAGCATGGAGGAATTTATCAGGAGGCCACCAGGCTCCTGGACTTAGCCTGCTTCAGAGGTGGCACAGGAGGGAGGCCTTGGAGCCCCGTAACAGTTTGCCTGAAGGACAGGATGGGGAAGGGCACACAGGTACAGGAACAGCAGAGCCAAAGTAGAGCACGTGGGCTGCCTCCCTGTCTGGAAGAGGGCCAGTCTGCTTTTCGGCTGGCCCAGAGCTGTGGGGCACGACCTGGCCCCTGCTGGTTCCCAGCTCACACCCATTTCCCATTTGTGTGTGGCATGCACTTGGCCTCTCTGGGCGTGAGCTCTTCGTGGACCCCGACTTACATTCCCCACACCAGCAGGACCCATCCTTGGCCTTTGCTCTTTCCTGGACACCCTGGCCCTCTCACCCAATTTCCAGCAAAGAGAATTCAGACGGATTGGGTGAGACCACAAAGGGCAGCACGTATATCATGAAAGAATTTAGGACTTGGTTTTTATACACATTGAGGATGTATTGGATATCTTTAAACGGGAGTGTGATGTCATCAGGTATATGTTTTTTGAAACATTGGTTATACTGCAGAGAATGCACTAATGTGGTTGTTGCAGAAACCAAGGTGGAACACAGAAGAGCTAGAATTGGGACAATGGCAAAGGGAAGGAAGAAACATTCAAAAGTAAGTCTTGCTATGGAGGTAAGGGTCCTCCTGTGTTCTGAGATGGGAGTCGCCATGACTTAAGGATGGGGAGGAAAAGTTTGACACAGAGGGTAACTAGGTAAGACCATCCGATGCTTAGAAAACAGGCCTCAAGTTCCATTACTGGACAGGAGACAGCCATCTGGAAGTCATCCGACTGTACGTGATCATGGAAACCCTCCAAGGAGAGGATTGTGTGGGATGGAGCCTTCTGAAAACATCCACTGAGAGAGAGGTGGTCAGACCAGGAGGGGAATGAGGAATGGTGACCCCAGTGGAAACCCAAGGAGGCAGGTTTCAAGAATGAGAGGAGAAATGGCCAAGACTGCCAAGTGCTGCAGAGTAAAGTGGAAATGGGGCTAGGTGGCTATTGGGGTTGGCAGTTAGGAGGGGTTCAAGGCCTAAAAGAGCCATTGTCACACTGGGACCTGGTGGAGGTCAGATGGCCAGGGTTTAAAGAGTACCTTGGGGGCAAAAGCCTGAGGTGGGGCATGCTTAGCTCCTTCAGGAAATTTGGCGGTGGAAGAGCCTTGGATGGGCAAGAGGGGAGGAGAGTGGTGGAATTCGGGCCATTGTGAAGGGACAGACCACATGTTGGCCATGCTACAACTCTCCCATTGATTGTGGACTTCATGATATCTTTGAAAATAATTGTGTGAAGTTTCTTCAGTTCTCCTTACATTTTTCCTTAAAATTTGTTCACAGTGGAGTCTTCTAGCCCTATCAGATAACCCCAATTCTAACACCACACAGTTCCCTAGAAGCCCTTCGGTAGAAGGCTGGAGCACATGGCTGTTGTCCTAGGCACGTACCATGGCCAGAGAGCTACGTGGCTTCCATAATGTTGGATACACTGAATTACTATGTTAGAATTTTTAGATTAGGTGAATATGTTAAGGTTTTTCCGTGTGTGGAGTGCTATATAGATCTATAGTTAAGGCCAGAGGTAAAAGGTACTTATTAGATGATTCTGATATAATTAGTGAATTAAAGTTCTAATTATAGAGAACTTACCTAAAAAACCCTGTATTCCCTCAGATTCTATACACTTGCCAACACTGAAGATTTTTTGGTAGGGTGACTATGGTTTGTTACAACTTTCTAGATAGGTTTGTTAAAATACCGTCTCTCTTGAAAATGAGAAAGACTCAGGCATGGAAGAGGGAATAGGAAAATAAGTCAGAAGCTGTTTTGCCTCAAAAGGATCATTAGAAACATAACTATGATGTTGATAGATTCAGTACCAAAAGGGGCACTTAGAGAAATAGTTCACTTCCATCGATCTTCCATTAGAAAATCAAATAATCCTTTAGAAAATATTTTTTAACTTTACTTACCTTAAAGTTGCGAGCTTTCTGCTATCCTGATTTCAAGACATTTCAGCAAGGAGATAGACGTTTGATGATGTGTGTAGCCTTGTGACAGTGGTGACACTGGGGACCACGCGCTGTGGCCAGGCCTCACTGCCACTCTCGTTAACCGTCTGCGTTGACGCATTTAACCCTCAGGATAGATACTCGTGAGGTTGGCACTTTTATTAAACCTGCTTTATATCTGAAGAAAGGGAGAAATAGAGTAAGACTCAATTCTACAAAAACGAATCGAAATGACTAGAACTACTTAAAAGTATGTATAACAAGAATACTGATTCACAGAGTTTTCGACATTCCAAGTTGTCCTAACACCACATTTTAAATGCCTTCTGTGGCAGACTATTTGAATTTGAATTTTGAGTAGTAATCTGGATAAATCGCTCCTATACTAATAAGAATGTTCTTCACAGGGGCGCCTGGGTGGCTCGGTTGGTTAAGCATCAGGCTCTCCGCTCAGGTCATGATCTCATGATCCCAGGGTCCTGGGATCGAGCCCCGCGTCGGGCTCTCTGCTCAGCGGGGAGCCTGCTTCCCCCTCTCTCTTTGCCTGCCTCTGCCTACTTGTGGTGTCTCTCTCTCTCTCTCTGTCAAGTAAATTAATAAAATCTAAAAAAAAAAGTTCTTCACAGAAAAAATAAAACCTGTGTGTGGATTACTATAGGCCTCTGGTCTTAGCTCCTTTTTTTTTTTTTTTTTTTTTTTTAAGTACTTTATTTCTTTATATGCGAGAGAGTGAGCACAAGCAGGGGGAGAGGGGAAAGGAGAAACAGGCTCCCCACTGGGCAGGAAGCTGGATGCACAGCTCCATCCCAGGACCCTGGGATCATGATCTGAGCCTAAGGCAGAGGCTTAACTGACTCAGCCCCTCAGGCGCCCCTTAGCTCCTTTTTTAAAGGAGAAAGTAGAATGCAGCCCTGTGTCTCATCACCTACCTTGTGCCCACGTTGCTGGTTGCAAGGCAGAAACGGGTGTGCAGTACCTGTGTTTTGCTCAGTAAGGAATTACTGAGCAGGTGAACGACTGTGGCACAGTTCCTGACCCCAGGGAAGTTTAGTTTACTAGGGGAGATCAGACAAGATAACTACTATAGGGTCAGTGTGGGATGAGCCCCATTAGTCAAGGGGAGGTGAGTTCTGGTTGGGAGCAGAAGGTGAACCCTAATGAGAGAGGGGCTTATGAAGTGGGAGGGCAGGAAGGCCCCGAGAGGGTGCATTTCCTGGAGCCCAAGTGAGGATGCAGGTTCCCATGTTCCTGAGGAGCAGAGAAGGTGTTCCATTGGGACTGGTTTCTGCAAGGTGGCTCGGTGTCATGGGAGGAGGACACTGGGGCCTTGAATGTTAGGGTGAAGATGCTTCAAGGAGGGCAGTGACTGGACCTGTTTCTAAGAAGCGGGATGTTGGGCTGGAGAAGGGGAGTGGGCTCGGCCCGGCTGGGATCTTTCACAGTGAAGCCCCCCGACGGGCGGGCAGAAGGCCGGGTGCTGCGGGGTTCAGCGGTATGTTGCTGGGCGGTTGGAGGTGGAGGAGGGCTAATGGGCAGCTTGGAGCCTCCAAGGGCCGAGGAAAGGCAGCCATGTCAGCTCCGTGCCTTGAGTCCGAGGGGCCGTGACTCCACTTCCGAGTGCCTGAAACCACCGGTGTTGATTTTCTTTTCTGAAGGGTACTGTTGGTTTCCGAGGAGAAAGCCGTTGTGTTTGGATTTTGTGCAGGTTGCTAGAGCGCATCATGTCCAGGCCGAGAGCTACCTGGTGTACAACATCATGAGCAGCGGGGAGATCGAGTGCAGCAACACGCTGGAGGACGCCCTGGACCAGGCCCTGCCCAGCCAGGCCTTCGTCTACCGCCCGGTGCGGCAGCGCGTGTACGCCCTCCTGCTGGGGGACGGCCGAGGTGAGCCGCCCGCCTCTGCCCGCGCGCCCGGGACACGGCCGGACCGAGCGGAACGCGTTCTCTCCGAACAGATGATTACAAGCGGTTTTGTTTCTCTGCAAAATCCGTCATTGAGAAGGGCACTCACACGTGGACGGCCTTAAGGGCGACGGCCGTGGGACAGCTCTGTCTAGCTAGCAGACCGTGGAGCGGCGTTCGCTAAGAGGAGCGCATTGTTTTTATAAGACGTTGTAGTTCCGTTCCTTAAAAGGATTTGTGGTTTCTGGAAAAACACCCTGTACTCCTGTAGGAGTGTAGGGTGTGCTTATTATTAGAAGACAGTGTCTACTTATTCTTCTTCCAAATGTGATTTTCATAAAATCATTCCATAAAATCTAGTACGTCATATTTTAAAGTATAAGCAAAGTTTTCGTTGAGAGTGTTTGTATTTAGGTTTTTCTCATCTATATTTTCTTGTGCAGCAACAGCAAGAGTGCAGGGAGAGGACTGTCAGTGGCCAGAGCAGGGCAGTTGGGGGCCTTCATCACCATTTGGAAAATCCTCTCTTTTTGGAAGGGTTGGGGGGCACGGTGGGTAGAGAAAGGCTCTTCGTAGTAGAGACGAGTGATGCTTCACACATGTGATTACCTCTGAGGTGAGGTCCTGTTCACCCACGACTGGCGTCCAGGGACACTGGTCTCGCTTGACGGCGCTTAGATGAGAAACGGGCTGTGCACAGCGTGGTTGGGACCGGAGACAGAAGCAGTAAGATCCTGCTGGGACGGTGTCTGTGGTCCTTTGGCCTAAACTCCATTATTTCCAGACAGACGTACCAATATTAGCATTAATATCACTCTGTTACTCCAGGAAGTAAGCGCTTACTAGCCTGCGGGTCGTGACAGAATCTGGTGAAAGTGCTGTCCTTGTGCTTGGCTCTGTTGGTGTGGAGCAGCGGGTTTCTCTGGACTCAGTTTTCATTAGAGTCTTAGCACATACCGCCTTGTCCCGCGTGTGCTGTCCCAGTCCAGAGGCTTCTGTGCCCCGAGGAAGGCGTGAGAAAGATGTTTACGCTAACTGAACAACAGAAACCAAAGAACCTATGGAATAAACTTTGGGACCGGATAGTATTTCAATAATTTTTTCTATTTCTTTTTCTTAGGTGGTTCTTTTCTCCATATTCTTTCTTAACACAAGTGATTTTGCATTGATTGTAATGATTTAAAAAAGATAATCATGAGAAAAATTTTACATTGTAGAGTATTTGCCTGGGATTTTTGTTTTATAGTTTTTAATTTTTTTAAAGGGTCTTATTTATTTATTTGAGAGAGAGAGAGCATGAGTGGGGCAGGGGAGAGGGAGAGACAGGTCCCCTGCTGAGCGGGGAGCCTGATGCGGGTCTGGGTCTCAGGTAGATCATGACCTGAGCTACAGGTAGACCTTCACTGACTGAGCCCTCGGGACCCCTCATTAGTGCAGTTTTATTAACTACACTATAGACCTTAACCAGTGTCATCATTTTTTACGCTCACTCATCTATTTATTTGTGTGTGTGTGTGTGTGTGTGTGTGTGTAGGTTTATGGATTCTGTTCGATGTCAGGATACAGAGTTGGTCCATCCCCATGAAGGAGCTCTCTCATGCTGCCCCTTTGTGTCCTGCCCTCTGGCTTTGTCCCCTGGTCACCACTGGTTTGTCCTCAATCTCTGAATCTTGGTGTTTGCAAGAATGTGACATAAATGTGTGGTCGTGCCAAGAATGTCACCTACATGTATTCTTTCGAGATTATGCATATGTTTTAAATCTCACAGTATGATTCTTACTTTTCCTTTAAACCAGGGGCTGGCAAACTTGTGTGAAGGGCCAGATGATGATACATATTTTAGACTTCGAGGGCCCCTGTACTCTGTGTGACAAGCACACTCTGCTATTGCAGTGTAGACATGAGTGTCACAGGAGCGTCGCTGTGTCTCCATCAAGCTTCATCCACTTTTTCCATGTTGCAAAATTTGAATTTTATATGATCTTCCTTTATCACAAAATACTCTTCTTTTGATAATTTTCTAATCTTCTAAAGTAATGTGAAAATTATTATAGTTTTCAGGCTGTATACAAACAAGCAAATCAGTTTGGCCCATTGACTGTCATTTTCCAACCATTATATTAAAGAGTCACTTGCCTTTTAGAGGAGTGTACAAATGAGAAGTCTCTTAAGTACACCGTTTCTGGTGCTTTCCATTTCTTTGTGTAGATCCAAATGTCCTTTGGTATCAGCTTTCTTCATTTAGAGAACTTGCTTTTATTTTACATTTCTTATGGTGCTCATTTTATTTCCTAATTTTTCCCCTGAAAATATCTTTATTTCAGAAGTATACTTTTGCTGTGTATATAATTCTAGGTATTTTGTTGCTCAGCACTGTAAGGGTGTTATGTTGTCTCTGGCTTGTATGGGCTGTCACGTGGTGACCGTCCATACTGTTGTTCCCCGTCTCTAACAAGTGTGTTTCCCTCCAGTTGTCCATAAGGTTTTGCTCTTGGGCACTGGTTTCTAACAATTTGTTTAAGCAGAGCTTTGGAGTGATACACTTTGTTTATTCTGCTTGGGATTCCTGAGCTTTTTAGACCAGTGAGTTTATATTTCCTATCAAATTTGAGGGGAAAGTGAACTTTATTCCATCAAACATTGTCTCCTGACTGCTGTTTTCCCCCTCACTCTGGGCCTCCTGGTTCCATGCTTGATTTACTGCTCATGGTGCCCACTACACATCCCGGCTTGCTTTCCAGCCTCTTCTCTGTGCTTCACTGTGAGTAGTCCTGTTGCTCTTGCTCCAGGTTTGCTGAGCCTTTCTTCTGCGATGTCTGTTCTGCTATTAACCCATCTGGTGAGAAGTTTCAGATCTTGCATCCCCTGCGCCCCCATCCTCATGTTTGCCTTTAAATCCTTAAATTTGGGGTGCCTGGGGGGCTCAGTCGTTAAGCGTCTGCCTTTGGCTCAGGTCATGATCTCAGGGTCCTGGATCGATCCCCGCATTGGGCTCCCTGCTCAGCGGGGAGCCTGCTTCTCCCTCTCCTGCTCCCCCTGCTTGTTTTCCTTCTCTCACTGTGTCTCTCTCTGTCAAATAAATAAAATCTTAAAAAAAAAAAATCCTTAAATTTATGCAGTACCTGTTTTCAAGACCTTGTCCACTAATCCCATCAGCTCCCTCACTTCTGGGCCTGTGCCTGTTGATTGACTTTCTCTCCTCGCAAGGGGGCATGTGTTTCTGCTTATTCTCACACCCACTGTGTTTTGATCGCAGCCTGGAGGATTCTGGATCTGTGAGGGGAATTGACTTGTGTTCTATCAGGCAGTTAAATTTACCTGATCCTTTTAGGGACTGCCTTAAGCTTTATTAGGTTGGGTCTGTGGGGGCTCTCACTTTGGAGCTGGAATGGCCCTGCTCCTGGGGCTTGGCCTTCCTGGGCTGTCTGTCACCTGAGTGCTAGGTGTCTAATGAGGGTCTCTGCACATTGGCTGGTCGGGCTCTGATGTTGTGGAGCTCTGTAGGGTCCACTGGTTACTCGGCTGGGCCGATCCCTAGTTGTCTTGTCCAACCTCCCTGCGTTTTGCTCTGGACGCGTTCGAGCGCAGTTCGCCACCAGGTACTCAGGACCACCTCTTCAGATTTTAGAAGCTCCTTTCTGCCCAGTGGCCGCTGTGCTCCAGTCACTTGACTATCATCATAGTCCTGAGCTGCAGACTCTGTCTGCTTGTCTCAGAGACTTTCTTGTTCTGGTCAGACGCTCTATCCCTAGGCTGCGGTCTGCGCAGTGCCTGTGTTCCGCCATCTCCCACCCTGCCCCGCCCCTGCTCCAGCCCCTGCTCTCTGCCAGCCCCACTGTGTGGAAGGCCCTTCCACCGCCTTTAGCCTTTTTACACCCAAATGGTCCTATTCACTTGCTCTGCTCTAGAAACTGTATCCGTGTTGACAACTACAACTTTTATTTTTCTGGCTCAGGCCAGTCTTCTGATCAATCCTGTTTGTCCCTTCTGAGCGTAAAAACTAACCTCCCCCACGCCAGACTAACTTCCTCATCAGAAGTCAGTTCTCTGAAAGAAGCGTGTGCTTTTCATTCTAAGCTCATCGCGGTTGACGTGCTTATCTGTCTGATGTCCCTTGTCCCCACTGGCTGTCCGCTGAGCTAGCGGAAACGGTTCGGGTGGCATCAGCAGATTCCTTACGTAAATTAGCTGACTGACCCACGTCTTTGAGTTTATGTTTAGAATATTAGCCTCTCAGGAGTGTTTCCATTTAGCACAGCTTTCCCCGGGACAGGGCAGCGGTAGCGGTTGAGCTGCAGCCAGCAGGAGCACGAGCTGAGCGGCTTTCTCTGAGCCCAGCCCGATGGACAAGTGGGAACCACTTGTTTAAAGTGAGGGTTTTTTTGAACCAAAGGCATCTTTAACTCCCAGGGTGTAGACCCTGAGCCCTAGACCCAGCCTCTTACCCTCGCACAGCTGTAGACACTGGAGGTCTGAGCCAGAAGGCGCAGGCACCGGACAGATCCTCGTTGTGGCCACACGTTGGAGAGCTGGACCGGTGATGTGGGAGTGCTTGGCTGGCAGCGCTCCTACAGGTGTTTCGTCAGAGCACGTGTGCTGTTCCGATGGCCGCGTGGTGTGATGGCCCAGGAGGGGAGCATCCCGTAGTCGCCACCTTGCCTTTACAGCAGTTCTTACTTCAGACCCCAACTCCGTCTCCTCGTGAAAGTCTCCGCTTACTATGTCACTGTGAAGCCTTGTCCATTTTAGGAAACAGAGAAAAACTGGAAAGATGCCAAAGGCAGAGCCTGTCCCGCTCCCCTCCTTTACATCTGTGTAGTTAGAGCTAGGGAAGAGCCGCCTGCTCGCTCAGTGACACTCTGGGAAGCCCACACGGCTGGAGGAGGCCGGTGACCCCAGGATGGGCAGTCCAGGCGTGCGGCACCTTCACCGAGTGCCTACAGGCCAGCAGCTCATTAACATTCTGGATCTGGCTGTACAAAAAAGTATGTGTGGGGAATTTCTAAATTTTTTTCAGGACTAAGGCCATATATAAATACAGATTAAACCAGCCTTATATTACAGAACCACAAGGACAAATATTTTTCTTTAGAAGCCTGAGGGATGGTTTATTAAACTTAAAAATCCCAGCAGTTGAGCGATTGTAATCAAGGACTTCTCACTCTCCCCTTGCCTGCTGCTGCCCCCATGCCTGCCCACAGGCCCTCCCTGCCCCCGCAGGCCAAGTGAGAGTGGTCAGCGGAAGCGAGGTGGAGCTTTCGTGGGGGACGGGCTGCAAGAGTGGACCGTTGCACGGCTTTGCTCCAGGGAAAATGTCTTCGTTCCATACAGAAGATCGTACAGAGTGCATCGATGTGTCTGTTTGGGAATAGCAGAAGACCAAGTTTGATCATGTGTTTTTTCCATTTTCCGTATAAAATATTGTAGTTCGGGGCACCTGGGTGGCTCAGTGGGTTAAAGCCTCTGCCTTCGGCTCAGGTCATGATCCCAGGGTCCTGGGATCGAGCCCCGCGTCGGGCACTCTGCTCAGCAGGGAGTCTGCTTCCTCCTCTCCCTCTGCCTGCCTCTCTGCCTGCTTGTGATGTCTGTCTGTCAAATAAATAAAATCTTAAAAAAATATATTATAGCTTGAAGGGAGTTAAACTAGCAAGGACTTCTCTCAACTTCTTTATCCCTTTGAACACAGAGCCAAGCAAATTGAAAGTTTGAGTGAGAAAATCATCGTTTTCTTTTAGGAATTGCCAAACCCAAGTTTCCTCTTCTCTTTCTTGATTTTGAGGCATTTAAGAAGATTATTTCATTCTAATTCAGATTAACCAAATTGTTGCAAACATTTCTGCTATAGTTTCAAAGTGCACACCAGGCTAAAACTTTTGAAATTTTGTTTTTCCTATTTAGGCAGTTTTATTTATTTATTTTTAAATTTTTAATTGAGGTGTAGTTGACATAAAGTGCTGTGTTCATTTCAGGCGGACCACGTGACGACCCGATGTTTGTATGAATCACGAAGCGCTCAGCACATTGCGTCTGGTCGCTGTCGGTCACCGCATACACGTCCTCCAGGGTTGCCGACACGTTCCCTACGCTGTGCTTTCATCTCCATACCTTGGTTGTTTTATGACTGAAGTCTGTACCAGTTAATCTCCTTTCCCTATTTTCATCCATCGTCTCACCCCCCTTGTCTCTGGCAGCCACCACTTTCTTCTCTTTCTTCTGTATTTATGAGATGTTTCTGTTTATTCATTTGCTTTGTAGATTCCACATATTAGTGAAATGATTTGGTATTTGTCTTTATCTGGCTTATTTCGCTTAGCATGAGACCTTCTGGATCCATCCATGCTGTCCAAAATTTCATTGTTTTTAGGGCTGACTGATATTCCTCTGTGTGTGTGTGTCGCAGGCACCAGCTCTTTGTCCATCGGTCAGTGGACACTTGGGCTCTTGCCATATCGTGGCTGTTATAAATAATGCTGCAACAAACATAGGGGCGCATATAGCTTTTCAAATTTGTGCTTTCATTTTCTTTGGGTAAATGCCCAGAAATGAAATGACTGTATCACGTGGTAGTTCTACTTGTAATTTTGTGAGGACCCTCCATGCTGTTCTCCAGAGTGGCCGCACCAGCTTGCATTCCCACCAACAGTGCGCACCTGTTGTTCCCTGTGTTGTTAATTTTAGCCGTTCTGACAGTGCGAGGGGAGATCTCACTGTGGTTTTGATTCCATTTCTCTGATGATGAGTGATGTTGAACATCTTTTCATGTGTCTGTTGGCCATCTGGATGTCTTCTCTGGAAAAATGTCTCTTCAGGTCCTCTGCCCATTTTTTAATCAGATTGTTTGTTTTTTTGATGTTGAGTTATAGAAGTTCTTTATATACTTTGGATACTAACCCTTATTGGATATGTCATTTGCTAATTTCTTCCATTCACTAGGTTACCTTTTGGTTATAGTGATGATTTCCTTTGCTGGGCAGAAGCTTTTTATTTATTTTAAAGATTTATTCATTTATTTATTTGAGAGAGCACAAGCTGGGGGAGGGGCAGAGGGAGAAGCAGACTCCCCACCGAGCAGAGAGCCAAATGCAGGGCTTGATCCTGGGACCCTGGGATCATGACCTGAGCTAAAGGCCAACATTTTATTTATTTAGTTATTTTAAGTTTATTTGACAGACAGAGATCACAAGTAGGCAGAGAGGCAGGCAGAGAGAGAGGGGGAAGCAGGCTCCCCGCTGAGCAGAGAGCCCGATGTGGGGCTCTATCCCAGGACCCTGAGACCATGACCTGAGCCGAAGGCAGAGGCTTTAACCCACTGAGCCACCCAGGCGCCCCTGTAGGCAGGCATTTTAATCAACTGAGCCACCCAGGTGTCCTAGGGCAGAAGCTTTTTAGTTTGTTGAAGTCCTAATAGCTTATTTTTGCTTTTTTGCCTTTGCTTTTGTTGCCTCAGGGGATGAATCCAAAAACAATATTGCTCAGACCAGTATCCAAGAGTTTATTGCCTCTTGTTTTCTTTGAGGAGTTTTATAGAAAAACCTTTGAAATTATGTGGTACCCCAGAGAACAGGCTAACCTCTAGGATTTTTCAGCAATATCTGTTTAAGAGGATCTGGGGTAACACTTTGCGCCTGGCTCCGGGTTTTGAAGGACTGGGAAGTTTGTGTCTGTAGGAGGGATAGTTTGGATTAAAAGTGAAAATGCTGCCGTCTGAATATTTAGGTTTGGAAAAGTCATGATATAAAGCTTATTCTTTGTAAATGCTGACACATTCTCTAGCCACCGTGCTCTGCCCTCTTACCCTCCTGTGGGAGAGCAAGGTCGGGAGGGCACACCGAGGGAGCTCCTGTTGCCCGGCAGCTCACAAGGGGGAGGGCAGGGCACGGAGAGCCCGCGGACGCCGCGTGGCCACCTCTCCCTCCGCCGGCCCTGCCCCTCGGAGAAAACGCTCGTTCGTGTCGCTGTTTCCTGCGTCCTTGCCCACGGTTCCAGGTACAGTTTCATTTAAGGAGTGGGAATTCCCGTCAGCAGGCCTGTTTTACCTTCCCCCCGGCCGTGGATTTCTAGTGCGTAAGGGTTAGGGTTTTCCTGTTCCGGCCGCCGTCAGCAGCCGTCGGTACCGCCTGCGAAGCGGCCGCCCGGTGGTCAGCGAGACTCAGCGGAACCAATCAGCCACCTGAGAAGCAAGAGCTTTCGTTCTCTTGTTAGAGAAACTAGTCGCTGTGGACGAAGACAGGAAGGAGTCCGCCGTCTGTGGTGACGTCGCGTTGGAGAAGTAGGACGCTGGTGCCCGTCGGCCGCTCGGCCTGGTTCGTGCCTTGTGCGGGTCTGGCGCGCGGAGCCTCGTGAGCTTCCCGGGGCCGCTCTCTTCCCGGTTGTCGCTGAGTAGCCGCGAGTGTGGCGTTTCCCTGGGAACGTTTGTCCCAAACTGACTTCTCCGGGCAGACTCCCTGGTGAGGTTGTCCCGTAGCGATGGCCGTGCCTTCTTCCCGCGCTCTTCCAAGGTAAAGCTCTGAGAGGGCAGCCCAGGCCCTGGGCTTCGGAGGGTTAGAACAGTTTCCGTTGGAAGATGGTACAAAGTGTGGTTTTGTAAAGGTTTTGACCATTTCCCAAAAGGCCAGCCGGCTCTCGTCCGGGAGATACTGAGCCTAGGAGGTCTGTCTGGGGGTGAGCGTGTCCCCCTTCAGAAACCGCGACCCAAAACAGTCACTCGGTGGACTGCTTCTCAGTGTGATGACTGCCTAGGCCAAGAGGGTTACGTGGAGAGTGGGGCGGGGGCTGTTTTTAACAACTACGACAGCACTTCTCAGAACTTTCTCGTGTTTGTGAAACGGAAGTCGGATGTGTTCGTTAAACTTGGCGTTAACGGGCATCTGCCCTGGGCGTCGTGCTGGGGCCTGAGGACTGTGACGAGGTCTCCAGAGCTCAGTTGGGTGGCAGTGAGGGCAGTGAGGAGGCGCGTGCAGTGCTGCCCAGAGTGCTGCGGCGGACAGCACCGAAGTCTGGGCGGGGAGAGAGCAGGCCTGGGGTGGGGTGGGGTGGGCCTGGACCGAGGCGGTGAGAAAAGGCGCCGTGAGTTTGACGCTGCGAGGTGCTCCAGCTGAGGAGCAGGATGTGAGCCAGAGCCGGGTGCCCTGGGGACCCAGCCCAACAGCACACATCCCGGGGGGTGATGGGTCAGACTCGGGAGTCCTGTGGGTCCCTGTGTGCAGGTGCAGCCGGGGGTGCTGGGGCCAACAGTGCGGTGGGGTGGGAGCTGGAGGCTCGGCGCGCTCCCAGGTCTGCAGGGGGCTGCCGTCGTGGGATCTTCAGTTAGGACCAATGTCCTGGTCCAGTTTTCATTGTTAACAAGCAAAAACCAAAAGCTCGCGTTTGCATGGAGAATGCCTTGGATGGGGTGGGTCTGAAGGTGGTCTGAGCGGGGCTGGGCCCGTGTAGGGCAAGAAGCCAGGTTCCAAAGGGCCAGGGGGTGGCTTGAGCGAAGCATGGGGTTTGAGTGCTGGAAAGACAGCAGCCTAGTGACCCCAAGGTAGGTGAACATGTCGAGGAGGAAAGCCACCTCTGGCTTGGCTCACTGAGTGAGCTAGAACGGAAGACAGACTGAATTTTTAGTAGCAATTGACAGTCCAACATACAGAAATTCTGCCTTTGTTCTAGATTATTCCTGCCAGCTTTTTAAATTGTCTAATGTAATAATAGTCTTGATAGTTACACAAAACAGTGAATTAAAGACTAGAAAGAACTGTGCTACTCCCAGTTTTCCCTAAATGTTGTGTGGAGCAGTGTGAGGGCCCAGGAGGAAGCATGTTGCAGGGACCATCTAGGTGTGGTGATCTCTGTCTCCCATTATTGTTTACTGACCGAAGTGATCCTGCCACTTCCCCCACCCCAGAGCTCAATGCTCTTGTTGAAGTGAGATCAGAGGGTAGGGGACCGACTGGTGGATGTCTGAGCTCCGTCTTAGTGACCTTGGGTGCGAGAACTCATTGTATTCACCAACTTGAAATTGGTCCCCAGTGGAGCTGGGCCTGCCAGTGTGTTAGCCTGGTGACCAGTGTTGATACTCACGCACTTCTCCTGACCCTGTTGTCTTCACTCAGATGGCGCCAGCCCCTGCCCCACCGTCAAGGAGTGGTTCGTGTACTCTGGGAACCCGCTGAGGCACCCGGACCTCGTCAGGCCTCTGCAGATGAACATTCCAGGTACAGACGGTTTGGGTTAAGTAAGTCACTCATTTGTTCACCAGATGATTCAAGTCCAGTGATGGATCCACTGTAGAAACAGATTTTTCCAGAACTGCACATACACTGATTTTCATGTCAACCATGGACCCGCAAGGAGTGTATCTGTCTAATAACGTTCTAAAACAGAAGTGGGCCTGCGTCCCACAGATGGACCCTGGGCTGGTCTGCTGTCTGCTCTGCCTCTGTCTGCCCTGACTCTCGTACAAGGTCGACATCGGCAGACGGCAAGACACACCAAGGGGAGCATAGCTGTGGGCCCGGGCCCGTTGCTGCCTGATCCCCAGCCTGGTAGCTGGGTGTCGCTCAGCAAATATGTGCTGCATTAACAGGGATTCTGACGTCCTGCTTGAACCAGCTCTCCTTCCTACTGCCGGAAGTCTCTTGGTGAACTGGAAAGTGAAGATAAAGGAAAATCATTTTAGCTGGAAAAATAAGGGAACAAAAAGCAAAAGTTCACCTAAAAATTAGCTGAAGTCCTTTCTTTCTTTTTTTTTTAAAGATTTTATTTATTTATTTGACAGAGATCACAAGCAGGCAGAGAGGCAGGCAGAGAGAGAGGAGGAAGCAGGCTCTCCACTGAGCAGAGAGCCCGATGTGGGGCTCGATCCCAGGACCCTGAGATCATGACCTGAGCTGAAAGCAGAGGCTTTAACCCACTGAGCCACTCAGGTGCTCCGCTGAAGTCCTTTCTTCCTGCAAGTTCTTAGTACCTGAAAAGAGTCGAGAATTTGAGTGGGGGATAGAGTTGTACATGAAAGCAGGTTACAGAAGAGGAGGGTGGTGAGGGGTTATTTTTAATGTTCTTGCCATTGTTTCAGAGGACAAATATTTTTCTAAAACTTTGATATTCCATTTTTGTATGCGGTAAATTCTCTCATGCCACTGTTGTTCCTAGCACACAGGTCTACAGTTTACCAAATAAGGGTGTGAACACTGCAAAATAATCTTCTTAAAAATGGAATTGTATTGGGAAGGAAGGTGAGGAAAGTTACTATAGGGAATATTTATCCTTATTCTCTCAGCTGGTGATATACTCAAACCAAAAAAGGTATTTATCAAAAAAACAAATGAAGATGAATTAACACCTGCTTATACAGCAAGAGATATTTCTTAAGGCTAGCCAAAACAATCTTTCAATGTTTTATTATATATGTGAGTTCTATCTTATTGTATCTTTCCAAAAATAACATGTGGAAGGATTCTTACAGTTTTCCTCATGGTTTGAATTAAAGAGCATATTTGGCTCTTCATCATTCTATTATGAGTTAGTCTTAAAGGCCACTCCCTAAAATGTTTTCATGAACTTGGAAGCCATAACGTGATCACAGAGACGACTTCTGGGGCTTATGCAAGCATCACCCTTGGCCCTGCTGGAGCTGTAAAGATTCTGTGTGGGGCCACATGGGCTGCACGGCAGGGCTTGGCTGCCGAAGAGCTTGGGTGGCAGGCAGGGCTGCCTTCCGCTGCTGGGGAACTGGAGTGTGATCCCAAGCTTTCGGTGCAGATCATTGACACGAAGGACTATTTGTGCTCATGTTCATAAGGGTACGAAAGTGACAGGATTTTAATACTTCAATACTTTTCTGTATCCATGAGGAAAAAATGCCAAATGGTTTTTTTTTTTAAAGATTTTATTTATTTATTTGACAGATCCCAAGTAGGCAGAGAGGCAGGCAGAGAGAGAGGAGGAAGCAGGCTCCCCGCCGAGCAGAGAGCCTGATACTGGGCTTGATCCCAGGACCCTTGAGATCACGACCTGAGCCGAAGGCAGAGGCTTAACCCACTGAGCCACCCAGGCGCCCCGCCAAATGGTTTTAAACTAAAATGAAGACAGGCCGTCCCCATCTGTGTCAAGGGCATTTCCCATTGCTCAGGCAGCATGTGCTTAGAGACTGTGGCACCCTCTGACTGGCGCTGTCCGTACACCTGTCTCAGGAGATCTGACGTGGGCAGGTGCCTCTGACCCGTGTGCGACACGCCCTTGTTGTGCGATGGGAACAGTCGTTGCCCAGTGAGGCCACGGTCTGGTCGAGGGAGGGGGGGTGTCACCTCAGGACACAAGTCTGGTTTTTCTTGTTCTCCCAAGAGAGTTTGAAGCAGGTGGAGTTCGTAAATGCTGTATTACCAGTGAGTCTCCCGATAGAACGGCCAGAGTATTCTTTAGAAAAAAGGCTTTCTTCTAACAGCACAGTTGATTTAGCTGCCTTTTTTTTTTTTTAAAGATTTTATTTATTTATTTGACAGGCAGAGATCACAAGTAGGCAGAGAGGCAGGGAAGCAGGCGCCCTGCTGAGCAGAGAGCCCGATGCAGGGCTCGATCCCAGGACCCTGGGATCATGACCTGAGCCGAAGGCAGAGGCTTTAACCCACTGAGCCACCCAGGCGCCCCTTTAGCTAGCTTTCTTAAACAGAAATGTGGAAACAGAAATCACTTGTTTTTCACAAAATGGAAAGGAAGCACAGGGGAGCAGCAAAAGTACAGAGAATACCTAAAAAGCAGGAGGGAGAAGGAAGATCGAGCAGGCGAGGAGCAGGAGTCCTGGCATTAGTGGCGTCTTCTGGTCCTGAGCCAACCTGCCTCCCTGCGCCCGTCGGTGTCTGGCTGTGGGCGTGTGCGGGGGTCGCCCCCGCCGTCCCGACGCTCGCAGGCCGCGGGTTGTGTTCGGGACCTCCCGTGACTCGGATGGCACCGCGTCTCTCACTTGCCTCACAATGTGCCCCGAGACCTGTCTCTGGCGACGCAGGCGGCCTGCGCTGAGACCTGTCTTCCCCTCCGCACTCTCCCGCGCTCTGCCTGTTGCCGACTGAGCCTCCGGCCGGCCCCGGGCGGGCGTGCGGAGTAGCGTTTCCCCCGGGATCGGAGTTGCTTGTTGGGTCGGAGCGGAAGCGCGTTTTCCCTGTCCGCGGCCTCGGCCCCGGCGCCTGGGGAGCCAGCCCGGTCTCAGAGGCCTCGGACGGCTGCTGCGCCGCCTGTGTACCCGGACATCTTTTCAGAACGGCTGTTCAAGAACCCGTGAGTGAGTGTCGTAGTTCCTAGCTTCGGGGGGTGTTGGTTCGACTCACCAAATCTCACCCGTCGTCTTCGGAGCATCTCCCGGCCTGAAGCGAGGCGGGTGGCAGGTTTCCCGGAGGGGGCGCGCTTGCTGGCGCTTGCGGGGAGCGCCCACTTCTGCCCCTCTTCTGCGTCCCGAGCGCCTGTGTGCGGACGCCTGCACACGTGTGCAGATCTAGAAGGTCTTGTCGAGTCCTGGCGGTTTCTGTGGCGGGTGAATCGAGGTCCCCAACTGCCGTCCAGATGGGCGAGCGCACGCCCGGTAACGAGATGGTGATGTGACCGCGGCTTCTTGACCCGCCTACTTGATAGCATGGGTCAGGAGAAATGGCTTCAGAACCTCAATGCTGGTTTTCTTTCCACTTGTAAAAATAATGTGGAGATTTTTTTTTTTCAAGATTTTATTTTTTTGTCAGAGAGAGAGAGCGCAGAAGCAGAGGGAGCAGCAGGCAGAGGGAGAGGCAGGCTCCCCGCTGAGCAGAGAGCCCGATGTGGGACTTGATCCCAGGATTCTGGGATCATGACCTGAGCCAAAGGCAGACGCTTCACCGATGGAGCCACCCAGGCGCCCCTAAAGATTTTTCAATTAAATGTGTTGCAGATACACATTTGAATCACATGCTGACAGTTGAATTTAGAGCCACATTCACTGTATTTTGAGTGCAATAGGTAGGGGTGGCATAACAGCGTCATTTTGCAAGCATGAAATGAGACATTTCATCCATGTACACTTAGAGCTTTATATATTGAGATATTAATGCATCCTGCTCTGTTCATATCTGAATGAATTCTTTTTTTTTTTTTTTGCTTATTATAAATAGGCTCTTGAAGTTCACCCAGCCAGTTTGCAAGTGTGAGTTGTCAGAATTTTTAATTTTGTTTTCACCGTGTTTAAACCACTTCATCTAGAGTGAGTTTCCCAGTGGAGAGAACTAATCTAAATGATCCTTCAAAGAAATTCACATCTTCTGGCTTAAGATGATGAAATCTATCAACTGAGAAGTAAATCTCTTGGGTCCTACTTAGGAAGAGAACTGACCTTATAGTTAGGGCCATTATGTAGGCTCATCAGGGTCCCCATGCAGCCTAGCAAGTACTGCACGTGACATCAAAGGACAACAGCCCCTGGATATGTTGGCTTGTATTGGAGACAGGGATCCTCGGTTTCCAGAGAAGGCTTCTCTGGAAGGCTTCGGAAGTGTCTTGTCTCCTATACTGATATGCAAACAGGTGTTCAGTACCTAGTTTTTTACTAAATAAATTTTTGATTGAATTTAGGATTAACATTCTCTGATTAAATTAGAGGTTTTTGAGGACATGGTTTTTCAAACTGATAGTTTTCTGTAATCTGTTTTATCATTAGACCTCAAGAACCAATTTCTTTATCACGGTGAGTTTTTCTTATCTGTGTAAATGATTTCTTGGCTGTTTTGTGGAAGAATATAGAGTGGTATTCAAACTCTGCCTGTGTTGGAACCACCTGGAAAGCACATTACAGTAGATGCTGCTCCCTGACTCCTGGAGTTAGATTAGTAGGCCCGGGGTGTAGCCCAAGAATTTGCAATTCTTTTTTCTGGTTTTTTTAGGATTTAGCGGGTGCATGGGCGCACGCGGGCGTGCACGTGCACACACACACGCACACGCACACACTCATGAATGAGCACAGACGGGAGGAGGGGCAGAGGGGGAGAATATTCACGCAGACTCCCCGCTGATCACGGAGCCCAGTGTGGGCTTAGCGTGGGGCTCACTTCCACACCCTATGAGATCACGACTGGAGCTGAAACCAAGAGTTGGATGTCCCACCGACTGAGCCATCCAGGTGCTCCACGAATTTGCAGTTAAATTCCCAGATGACATCGAGGCCAGGGTGATGGCCGCCGGCACAACACTGTTCAGGACATCTCATGTGTACCGCTGCCACAAATACTTGACTCTCGGTATGGCCCATGAATCTCATTCTTTCTGTTTTAAACTCTTACGTGTGAGCAAATGAAATGTAAGGTACAGTGTTTGCACTGTCCGTCCCCCACACTCTGCTGGGGACTTGGCCTCTCGGCTGTGTGCATAAATGTTGTGTGTGCATCGAGAAAAGGCTTAGAAGCAATATTTTCAAACACAGCTGTACGTGAGTTGTGGGATTGTAAATGTTACTATTTTCTTATGCCTTTTCTTCCTTAGTTTTTGACAATGCAGGACCTTTAGAGTTAGAAAAAATGATTTTCAGCTACTTGAGTACATTTGAAATAGCTCTGATAATGGGACGTTCCTCACTTATCTTCCATCAGGGCTTGGCAAACATCTTTATTTTAGGTTTTGGGGGCATCATGGTCTCTGCTGCCATGGCCCAGCTCTGCACATGGACCTTTCGGGACCGCAGACAGCACCCAGGGGAGTAAGTGTGGTGCCGTTGTGGTGACATTTTATTCAGGGACATTGAAGTTGGTATTTCCTGTGATTTTCTTGCATTGTGAAATACTATTTTTCTTTTATTTTAATCATTTAAACATGTGAAAACTATTCTGAGTTTATGGTCCTACGGAAACAGGCAGTGAGCTGGATTTGGCCCAGGGGCTACAGTTTGCTGACCCTACAAGATGGTTTTTCTGAAAATTATGTTTCTAAGAAGTCATGGCTGACCCTCGATAATCTTGGAATAAAACCTCTGTCTTATGAACTGGTGCCATACATTGTTTTTTGCCAGTTGTCTTCACTTTCCTTCTTTCAAGAAAAAAATGATTTTTTTCCCTCCAAAATAAATAATGAAAAAGTTTTTTGAGATAACCCTTCAGCCGTTTCAGGAATGCAGGTGACTTTGCTGGGGTGTTCCACTTCCGGTGGTAAGCGATAATAGCCAAGAGTAGTAAATGATACTGTGAGAAATGAAAGAGGAGAGCTTCTTCACTGAGTCCTTTATTTCTGGACCATTTGGGTCCTGGGTTTTGTTTCTGTAGTGGACGTGGGACATTTAGACCTCAGCCACCCTGGCTCTTAAGGCGCGGTGTTGTAGCTTCGTGACCCGACAGAAGTCACAGCTGCTGCCCATAGCGGGCCTGGCTCGGCCTGGGACCTGCATGTGTTTGCAGATGCCGGCAAGACCCCTGCTCTTCCTCCAGATGCCGGGGCCATTTGTTGTGATTTAAGGAAATGAGTAAGGGTTGTTTTTGTAGACTTAAATAACTTAAATGTATATATAAAACATAGAAATTAAATACTAGAAATTACATTTTAGGTATTTCTTTTGTTCAGTAGTTTTAGGGCCGTGCTTTCTGAGGTGTGGGGCCCATGGATACCCTGCACCCAAGCCTCCAGGTTGCTCACTACAGACTCCGGCATCATACCTGGTAAAGCACGCTTTCTGCACACAGAACCCAGGAGAATGGTGTTTTTTACAGTCTCTGCAGTGGATTTTTTTTACCCTGAAATTTGAAAACTGCTGGTCTAGAGGAATCAGAGCAAGCTAACAGGATAGCTGGAGATCTTTGCACCAACAACTCACTGTAGCTGTGTTCTTTCCCACACTCAGAGACAGGACCTTCTACACATACTCTGAAAAGCATTCTTAATAATGCAGGCCACAGCACTGGTAGGAAAGAAGCCCTAGTTTCCCCCAAAACATATTCCTTAGAACGAGAGTGTTCTCCACGAAGTGCAGACCTGCTGGCCTTGAGGGTTTGTTTCTTCCCGCCAGCTGGGTTTGCTCATGCTCTCTTTGTTGTCCTTTATACCTTAAAGCCCAAGGGTGTCAGGAAGGGAAGAGGTTAGAGTCTTCCATTCTTTTATTGCAGTTCTACAATAAGCATGTTTATAACTTGCTGGTGCAAAGAATAATGGTAAATGGACTTTTCTTTTTAACTAGGGGGCACACCCAATTTGAAATCACTGTGGCTGAACCAGGAGCCAGGAGTACAGGGCCGGCGCTTGGATGCACTCCTCGGCTGTTTCGACCTCTCCTCCTCCAGAGAAGAGCTGCAGGCGGTGGAGAACCCCTTCAAGGCGCTGTGCTGTCTCCTGATCTACCTCTTCGTGCAGGTACCCGCAGCCCTCGTCTAGGTGCTGTACCGGCCCCTCACGCCTGCCCTCACCTTGTGTGCGGTGTGGAGCTCTGGGGCCTGGCTGTGGGCCTGTCCCCGTGTCCTCCTGCCTAGGATCTGTCTCGCGGCTGTCGAACTGGGACGGGCTCCCTGTCCACACTCGCTGGACACCTGTCTGTGTCAGAAGTGGAGGCTCGGGACGCACGTCCGTGTGGCAGAGGCGTGGGAACCGTGCACAGAAGCGAGCTCTGAGCCGTGCGCTGCCTGCCCTGGTGCCGGCGGCGTCCGGGGGCTGCTCCTGCCAGGGCTCCGGTGTTGTGGTGAGGAGGCTGGCGCCTTCCATTGTCACGGCTCTCACGGTATTTACTGAGCATTTCCCTTCCCTCCCCAGTCTAGGGCAAGGTGGTGGGTGCCTCCTGGGGTTATGGGGGCATCGTGTTGTGGGAAGCGTGAGGCGTGTTTTGCAGACATGCCCAGTAAAATGTCCGCGGGGGCCGTCATTGTCACGGTCTTTGTCTTCCTTGTCTGACTAAACCGGGGGGTTGTAGGCCTCACGTGACAAATGCTGTGCGAGGCCCCAATTGCTGTCCCTCGACAAGTTAGGCAGTTTCGGTTTCATTAGTTTTACACCTAGATTATGTGTGAAAATCACGGTGGCCCATGAGAGTATTTGTGCAGGGCACAGGGCGCAGGGCAGTGTTTGGGCGCCTCAGGGAAAGGGGCCAGATCACTCCTCTTCCAGCCCCGTTCCTCTCACTTCCTCTCCTTGGCTCTGTTATTTTTTAAATGATTTTCTCTCACATTTGTCACAACAATAAGAAAAAGTTCTTTGCACTCACGTCTCTATTTCTTCAGCCCGTCTAGACCTCCTTCCTCTCGATGCCTTTGAACTGTCTTGCCTTCTCCTCTGGCCTCTCTGTGTGCTGGATCTTGGCGTCTGCCTGCGGCAGAGCTATAGGTGACTGTTTTCCGACCTGAATTCACTCTGTGAATTACTGATCGTCTTTAAGAGACTTACCGTGGAATTGCATTTCAAGGGAGCTTTGTACTGATCTTTTCTTTTCCGTTTCTAAATTGTTCTTTTCTTTTGGCTCTGCCCATCTGTAGCTAGTTCTGCATTTTGCATTTTGTAAAAATGTGGTTAAATAACTTCAAGGTTCTGTTGCTTCATGATCAGTTTCACATTGCTGTAGTGTAAACTCCAGCTTGGGTTTCACTGTTTTGAGTAGAAGATTTCGTTACTGGTACCAGACTTAGCAATATAACTGAACAGAGGATGGATTTCTAAGTGTAAAACTGCCTTTCTTTTGATATCGCTTACTAAATATTCAAGCACGTCCCAGTCAGTACTTTCCGTTGTGGCCGAGAGGGGCCGTTGTGGGGGTTGGGAGTGGTGGATAACCTGGAGCTGAGGTTTCTCCTCCAGAAAAGCGCGTGTGTTTTCTTCTCCATGTTGTCCGGCGCGTGCGAGCAGCCGCTCCTTGAACACACATTTTGACTTAGTCTTTCAGTTGGAGGGCTGTGCCTGCTGACAGTCACTCCTCACTGCTCGTGGCGCTGCGCTCGTCACGTGTGCGGGTGACTGTGTCCCGACCTCAGAACAGCAGCTTCCTGCAAGCGTCAGGAATGATGACCGTCACTAAAAATCTCTGGTGTGAGTCAGCACAGGGCAGACCTGAAGAGCATATTTAAATTGGAGCTTTTTGAAACTGAAAAACTGAACGGACACATCAGCGACCTCTCTGAGGTTAAAAAGGCACTGTAATATTACCCACAGGGTGAATTTTTCTCTTGGGGTCTCATAGGGCTGAAAAGGTAAATCTATAAAAGTATACTTTTCTGCAATGACACTTAAGTTAGATGTTCTGTTGTGTGATGTGGGGAACAGAACCTGTAGAGCGAGGATGTGCTCTCCTAGGCTCCAGGTCAACAATAACACTTTTTATTGAGGGCTTATCTGAGAACTTTCTCAGGAAGGGTAAGTTTACATCAGAGCGAGCGTACGTAGTTTTTATAATCTCTAGTTGAGCAGGTGCTTTAAAAAGAGTAATGCCCGTTCTGTAAAATGCTCAACAGGCCGGCGTCCCTCGCCTCTGTCACCGCGGAGGTGGGTCACTTGTAAGAGCGACGGTCTGTGAGGCGCTTCTCTCTTCTCCTAAGTTGGTGCTTTAAAATCATCCTTCTTCAAAAGTCGCTAATGGCAAGAAGTAGAATTACATTCCCACAAGACCAGTCTACACAGAGAGAGGTGCGGCTTTAATGGGATTAAAAAATGTGTTCTCTGCTTGGTCTGGCTTCTGTAGATTGGGGTCTTTTTTCTTGGTCCTGAGTATTACACATCTGTGGACTTGTTATTCCCTGGAATAGTTCCAGCTGTCCTTTATAGAGAGGCAGTAAGTACGTCAGAATGGAGCAGGGCAGGTTGGTGACGGGGTTGCTGCCTTGCTCCGGGTGGAGGTGACAAACGCCAGAAATATTTGCTTTTCCCAGACAAGGTGGTGGGTCCTGGCCAGGGAGAGCAGGAGTCCCTAGAAAATGGTCCTTGTGGATTATGGTGGGGTCATTTTTATCAGGAGTAAACATGAGCCACTTTTATCACTGAGGAAGAATCAGAATTCTTACCTGTGAGTTTGGGGTTGTCATCCTGCTTTTTTTTGCCCTTCAAGCCTTTACTTGCCACAGAACGCGTTCCTCTGTAGAGAGAGGTCCTCGTGTTCTTAGGACGGCGGTGGAAATGGTGGGCAAGGGAACTGCACTGCTTTTCTCCGAGGGCAGCATTTGGTGGCTGAGCCAGAAAAGTCACCACCCAGTAACCTGGGAGGAGGTGGCCCCTGGAGCAGCCGCTGTCCATGGTACTCCCAGGCCCTGTCCTCATTCCCATCATTTTCTCGAGACTCAGAGTTTTCCCGTCTGTCTCTCCAAATCCCTGCCCTCCTTGTTCTTGCTCACATTTTGGTTGGACCCCTTGACTCCACAGAAGAGCAGAGGGTCTCACATGGGGTTCTGGGGTCTGAGTCTGCAGGTTTCACCAGGGCTGGCGAAGGTGGAAGTTTATCCCAGCCTTGATCACCCTGGCTCACGCTGCAGACCCTGAGTTGCCAGCTCTGGGATCTGGTGCCCAGAGCAGTCACTTATGTTGCTGTAAGACTTGGGCTTGGTTGTGGCTCATGGCCCCTCCCAGGAATTCCAGAGCTTCCCCACTTGCTGTAGAGTGACCAGGGCCCTGTCCAGCTTGGCCCTGGACATTATGGGCTGTGGGCTCTGGACAAAGAGACTCACTGACCTCCGCCTCTGCCTCGTCCCCTGCCCCCTGTGTGTGCCTGTGTTCAGTCGTTGGATCCGTGTGCAGAGTGTCAGGTTTTTCCCAAAGTTGATGCTGCTTCTCTTTCTTCTCCCTTTCAGGTGGACACTCTTTGCCTAGAGGATCTGCATGCTTTTATTGCTCAGGCCTTGTGCCTCCAAGGAAAGTCAACGGTGCAGCTTGTGGACCTACAGGTACTGGCCTGACGAACTGTCACAGTTCTGGCAACCCTCTGCCTGACCAGAGGGTCAGTGCTCTTGCCAGCCTGTTCTTCTATTGTGTTTTTTAAGTTTTGGTTGGTGTTCTACAGAAAAGATGAGAAAGTATATGTAATCAGGGTGTTTTTATGATGCTGTGGTTGGCTTCATCTGTCATACAGCAGAGCCCAGGGTCTTGCCAGGTTATTAAAGCTCAAGCAGAGCCATATACAGATGGCGCCCCGTGTTTCTGGGAAGTGGCCCTCTAGACCTCGGTCTCTGCTGAGTCACGTGCTCACAAGAGCCCCCTCATTCCAGCGCTGAGGGATGTATCGTTTTTAATCCTATCTCAGTATTGTAGTAACATGAGCAGAATAGTCAGTGTGATCACTTGCAAGCCTTGCTCACTTTAGGAAAATAAGACGCCTTTCTCTGATGTTCATGATTTGGGCCCATACACATCCTGTCCTGCCTGTTTTGTCTGCGGGCCTCATTGGTGACCGCTCTTTGGGGCTGGGCCATGTCCCACCCGCTGTGTCCTCTCCCAGTGGCTTGCCTGTGGCATGTTCAGTAATGGAGATCATGCCCCTGTGTTGCTTTTATTCAGATGTTGCCACTCGTGGGTGTTTATGCCTTGAATTTCATGAACGAGCCATTGGCAGCTGAGCCTGGCTCCTCTGCTCCGTGGCCACACCCTGTTTCGTAGAGGAAAACCCGAGGTCAGGTCAGTTGTTTGTGGAAACTGAAGACTTTGCTTTATAAATGCCATTGGATAATGGTAATGAGTTTTATCCACAGATTCTAGTTAGTTGAATTAGTCTTCCCCGGTCTTTTTAGTGAAAAATAAATAAACTTCATTTGTAAACAGCTTCTGATCTAATCTCAGAACTCTTCGTACCACGTTTATGCCATGAACTGACTCTTATAGCAGCCCAGTCAAATACAGTGCAGGTGGTGTGTGTGTGTGAGCGGTGTCATTAGGTTAGAGTCAAGAAAGTTATTTTTAGAAGCGGATTTTTTTCCTCCTTTTGGCAAGACACAATTTTAAAAAGTGAATTTTGGGTTATTACTAGACTAATGCTAATTTTTTTTTATCGAGGTATAGTCGGTACACGTCGCGTAAGTCTGAGGCGCTCAGTGTAGTGACTCGGTGTCTGTATGTGACTGAGCCACCGCAAGTCTAGTTAGTACCTACCAGACGGGCAGTGACGGAATGCTTTTCCTTGTGGTGTGAGCTCAAGTTTTATGCTCTGAGCGACTTCCAGGCATGCAGCACAGTATAACTCCCTCCACGCTGTACACCACGGCCCGTGGCTTACTAATGTTCTCACTGGCCCTCTGTGCGCTCTCCGGTGCCCTCAGGGTCCATCCACATGACCACAATTGGCAAGATTTCACGCTCTTTTGTGGCTGGGTAATTCTGCGTCGTGTGTATACATCACGTGTTTTAAATTTGTTCATCAGTTGACGGACACGGTGTTTTCCTATCTGGTCTGTTGGGAGTAATGCTGCCTCGAACATGGGCTCACATCTATCAGAAGCCAGTGATCTGACTTCCTTCAGATACGTTCCCAGAAGTAGGATTGCTGGATGGTAGTTCCATTTTTAGTTTTTTGAGGAGCCTCCGTGCTATTTTCAGGAGTAGCTGCACCAGTTTGCCTTCCCACCAGTAGAGCGAGAGGGTTCCCCTTTCTCTGCATCCTGGCCACACTTATCTTTTGCCCTTTTGATGACGGCCCTTCTAGATCAGTGTGGGAAATTAACTGACCATACATGCATGGGTTTACTTTTGAGCCCTCTCTTCTGTTCCGTTGATTTTTGTGTCTGTTTTTATTCTAATACTGTGCTGTTTTGATGACTACGGCTTTGTAATCTAGTTTAGAAATCAGGGAGCCTGATGCCTCCAGCTCTGTTCTTTCTCAGGACTCTCTGGCTATTCAGAGCCTTCTGAGGTTCTGTACACATGTTAGGGTTGTTTGTTCTGCTTCTATGAAAAGTGCCCTAAGAATTCTTACAGAGATCACATTGAAGCTATAGGCGGCTTTGGATAGTTTTGGGAATTTTAATAATAATTTGTTTTTCCAGCCCATGAGCATGGAAAGGCTTTCGCTTGTTTGCGTCGTCTTCCCTTTCTTTCATCAGTGTTTTATAGTTTTCGTGGTGTGGGTTTTTCACCTTCCTGGTTTAATGTATTCCTACCTATTGTATTCTTTTTGATGTGATTATAAATGAAATTGTTCTCTTAATTTCTCTGATTTCCTTATTAGTGTATAGAAATGCAACAGATTGGGGCCCCTGGGTGATTCAGTCAGTTAGGCGTCTGCCTTTGGCTCAGATCCTGATCCTAGGGTCCTGGGATCAAGTCCTGCGTCAGGCTCCCTGCTCAGTGGGGAGCCTGCTTCTCCCTCTGCCTGCT
>ML103476.1:0-12503 GCA_003697995.1 Taxidea taxus jeffersonii
GAGGGTCTGTAGCCAGCTCGGGTCCCTCTTGAAAGTGTGGAGTCCACAGGCGATCTGGGCCCCTTCCCTCCAGGCTCATAGACCTCTGGGCAGTTGTGGTCTCATGCTCACGAGTCTGGGCTCAGGACAGCTCCCAGAACCAGCGCCTGTTCCGCAAGGGCCGTGGGCAGCAAGGAAGAGGGACCATGAGGACCCACCAGGGTTTCTGTGTCTGGCAATCTGGGAAATAGATCAGCTTCCTTCTGAAGCACTATTGCCCTTGCTGGGTGTTGTTTAAGAGGTAAGTCCCTGATCTCAGGGACCAGGTGTCCAGGTGAGTGCCAGCTTCTCCCTGTCTCTGCACCCTGCCCCCGCCCCATATCATCAGGGGGAAAGGAGCCCTGAAACTCAGGCGTCCATCTGCAGTGAACCAAGACTGTCGGGCAGCACCTGCTAAGTAAGAAGCAGCAACACCTGTCTGGGGTTGTGAGAGGCCGTGCGGCCCACGGGGCGTAGGGTGAAATCAGGTAGCTATTTCCTCCTGGGCTGGAGCAGAGCCCACTTGAAGAGTTCAGTCCCGTCTGAAACTCCGGTGTCTGGCTACCTCTTACCTTATTTTCCCAAGCGTCTTTCTGGTTGTGTCTTCATATAACGCTGGGCTCAGGGTCAGGGTCAGGCTCAGGCTCAGGGTTGTAGTGAGCACCTGATCTGCATACGCACCCTGGGAATCCTGGGAAGATGGGGCAGAGCGCTGTGATGTCTCCAAGGCCAGCCAGGGGAGATAGCTGGGGCACCAGTATTCCTGAAGTCAGGACTAAGCACCACCCAGCCTAGCACCTAAGGATTACCCAAGAAGACCCAGACATGAGCCCTGAGTTAAAAAGGGGCAGCAGATGCCCTGCCCACTGGTACCACCAGGCATCCGTGACAGGAGACCAGGTGTTCCTGGGAGTCTCCTTTCTTCTGTGCTTCTCAGGGGATCGGAGTTTGCCAGCCGGGAAGCCGAATTACTCTAGGATGTGCAGAGCTTGAACCCCTGGAGGCTTTATCAAGATCGGAGGGACCAAAGCAGTTCCCCTTGGAAAGCTCTTCCCGAGCCCCAGGTGAGCTGGGAGAGAGGCTGTGGAGGACCATTGCCCAATTGCACCAGGAGTGGTGGATATGGAACCATGGGTGGGTCCCCTGCCAGGTGCTGGGGACACTGTGGTGAATGTGGGGGCTGCTGTCCTCCAGAGCTCTGGAACGGGGGTGCAGAGCTCCTTCCAAAGAGGAGGCCTGGGGAAGAACCGGCAGGCAGAGTGGGGAGCTCCAGATGACCCTGGAGACCCGGCGATCCCTGGGTGGGGCTCAGAGCACAAGGTCACTGGATCCCAGAGCAGCCAGGGTAACCCCAGACCTATTGATGAGTCCCCACAACCATGACTAATGAGCGAAGAGAGCTAACGGACTCCTCTCCATTCTCAAAGCCTCTGCCAACACTGCCACCAAGAATAATGAGCATTTAGAAACTAATTATACATCTGGACAGATCTGTTTCAGTCTACTGGACTGAACATAATCATATTAAAATATAATGAACACATTCAGATACACAAGGCCTGATGGCACAGTCACTTAGAACTAGCGTGGGCCAGGGCCACAGGCCGCGAACGGGGAGGGGAGGCAAGGCCCTGGCGGGAGCGGGACCCCCTCGGCCTGTAATTGATTTCCTTGTCCCTTTTGGTTTAGGTCCCAAATCTGCTGCCTCCTGCCCTGATGCGGGCTTGTCCTCGCAAACGGGGGGTGGTTCTGTACCCTGGTTTTGTTGTCTGGGGCTCAATCTTTGTCCCGCTGGGGCTGGAGAGGTGACGCGGGGGCTGCAGGTGCTTCTAGCATGCTGATGGCCGCAGCCTTCACATCTCTGGGCAGCCAGAGTCCACGGAGCAGAGGTGGGGCCTTGCCGATCCCACCGCGTGGGAGGCCTGGCCCAGGTCCTCCCTAGGAGGCTGGGTAGAGGGCACCGAACAGCACTGCTGTTTCCCAAGCCCTGGCCTCTCGATCTGCATCTGGCCCTTCCCCAGCTGGACTCACGGAGCACATCTCCAGGTCTCCAGCTTGGGTGCCGACTCGGGCCTCTCCTGGGAGTCCCCCGGCACCTGTCGCATGTTTGGGCCCAGCACACCCTGGGTCAAGGCTCTGGTCTCAGCTCCCTGTGGCTTTTGCGGCTGTCCTGCACTTCGTGGCCTGGCGCGGTCCTCAGCTGGGAGCGACACCCCCGGTGGGGTTTGGAGTGAAGGGGCCCCTGTAGGCATGGAGGAGCAGCACTGCCATAGCGAAGGGGTCTGGGGCCGAGGCCGCTGGTCTCTGGGCTGTGGCTATGTGGGAGCGCCGGGACCCTGGGGGATACGTCGGAGACTGAAGCCACGGGTGAGATCCTGACTGCGCCTCCCACCCGGTCCCCACGGAGAGGCCGGCGGGCGGGACACACGGCGACCCTCAGGCCTGGGCTCCCGCCATCTCAGCCACTGCCCTGGCTTCCAGAATCGTCCCTCCCCTAAATGAGGCTGTGAAATCCGTGGTCCTTGGGCCAGAGCTGGGCCATGAAGAGTCTGGCCACTGCTGTTCCTGGGTTGTTGTATTCTTTATTTTGTTGTCGCTTTGAAGCTTGGGTGTCGTTGCCGGCATTTAAGAGTCAGCTGGTTTGCTGTCGTCGCCATCTGGATTCCCAGTTCTTTAACCGTACAGCTGGCCCTGCTGGACGTAGCCCCTCACACAGCAGTCGGTCAGTGGCGAGCTGTGGCCGCTCCTTTGCACGAGTCTCCCGCCCGAGTCTCCCGCCACCTTCTTGCCAGACGTTGGCTCTTTGCGCGACTGCCCTGTCCCCGCGGGCACTGGTGTCTCCGTGCCCTGCTGTATAACAAGGAGCCTGGACCCACGCGCCAGCTGTAGGTCTCAGACTGGTATGAGTCAGGCCAGCGCCGAGAGGAGGACGGTCAGCTCAGGCTGCACAATGAAGTGCCGCTGACTGGGGGGCTGTGAAGACAGACAGACATCTTCCCACGGCCCTGCAGACTGGAAGTCCGAGGTCAGGGTGCCAGCACGGTCGGGGGCTGGTCAGAGCTCTCTTCCTGGCTCGTCGACAGCCGCCTTCTTGCTGTGCCCTCGCATGCAGGGGAGGGAGAGGGAAAGAGCGGGAGGAGAAGGGGGCAGTGATTGTTTCTTTCTTCTTATAAAACTATAGTCATACAGGATTAGGGCTCAACACTGATCACCTCCACTAACCTTAACTGCTTCTTTAAAGACCTTGTCTCCAAATACACTCACGTTAGGGGTTAGAGCTGTAGCGCATGAATTTGGAGGGACGCAGTTCTGTCCACAGGAGTGAGGGCAAGAGTGGCTAGTGGGGTGGAGAGAGATGGTGGTGTGAGGTCCTTGCATGCCCCATGCCGAGAGCTCCTGGTCTTGCATCAGGAGGGCCTCTGGCCTGCGAGAGAAGCTGTGTGACCTTTGGGAGTTACTCAGCCTCTCTGTTTCAGTCTCCCCAATTGTACATTGGGGAGTGCTGGGTTAGTCTCTTTTGCAGGTTGCTGTTTGGATTTTGACACATAATTTTATGGCCCGATGAAGGACCCAGCCCTGTGTGGTTACACAACATGAATGATCCCGTCCCAGCATAGGCCCTCTGGAGCTCCCGCTGAACCCTGATCCTGGGCCCTTCCATCCTGACCCCAGCATGTGAATCAGCTGGCTACCCCACAGCTCCAACCTGGGGGCGGCGGTGAGAAGCGAGGGCGTTTGCTGATGGTTCAGTTTTTAGCTGCCAGAGCCCAGCTGCCCGCAGGAGTATTTTCATCTTAACAGGGGACTCTTCAGAGCAGAAAGCCTCAGAGACAGCAGGGACAGCATGGAAGCAGGAGGAAAGGGAACATGCACAGACGTAGCAGCAACGTCTGCCAGCGGGGTGATCTACCCTGCACGAGGTGGTCCCCAGGTCTGAGCGTGGGACTGATCTGCTCCAGCAAGGGTCGGGGCATCGGGGCCCTGGGAAGGTTCTCAGGGAGCCGACGGAGCAGGACCGCCATGGCCAGGAGACAGATGCTGGAATGTCGTCCTCCCAGGAGAGCCAGACCTGGGGCTGTGTCCTTGGTGATCTGGGAGCTTCTATTTAGGGGCGGGGAGAGGGATCCTCCAGGGAGATCTGGGAGCACTGGGGGTATCTCTGTCCTGTGGCTGGCTGGTTCCGGAAACTTCTTCTGAGACTAGGGGGCAAAGGACTTTGACCAAGGCCTGGAGCTTGCTTTGGAATGAATGTAAAGTATTTTTTTAAAGTTTTTACTTAAATTTCAGTTAGTGAACATACTGTGTACTGTTAGCTTCAGGTATGATATAGTGATTCAACACTTCCCTACATTACTTAGTGCGTGTCCTGATAAGGGTCATTTTCTTTCATTTGAGAGAGAGAGAGAGAGAGAGCACGTGCAGTGGGGAGTGGCAGAGGGGGAGAGAGAGTCTTTTTTTTTTTTAAAGATTTTATTTATTTATTTGACAGACAGAGATCACAAGTAGGCAGAGAGGCAGGCAGAGAGAGAGGAGGAAGCAGGCCCCCTGCTGAGCAGAGGGCCCGATGTGGGGCTCGATCCCAGGACCCTGAGATCATGACCTGAGCCGACGGCAGAGGCTTAACCCCCTGAGCCACCCAGGCGCCCCGAGAGAGAGTCTTAAGCAGACTCCGCACTGACCGCGGAGCCTGACATGGGGATTGAGCTCATGAGCCTGAGGTCATGACTTGAGCTGAAATCAAGAGTCGGACGACTAACGGACTGAACCACGCAGGTGCCCCCTGATAAGTGCACTCGGAGTCCCCATCACCTGCTTCACCCTTCCCTCCACCTCCCACCGTGAACCATCAGTTCCTTCTCTCTAGCTGCGTCTGTTTCTTGGTTTCTCTCCTTTCCGTTGTTGGTTTCCTAAACTCCACATATGAGTGAGATCGTAGGATATTTGTCTTTCTCTGACTGACCTGGTGCCCCAGTTTGTTTTTCCCACAACAGGGTCTGTGGGGCAGGATGGGGAGGATGGGGTTGGGGATCAGGTCACCCAGTGGCTGTCCCTGCGTCAGCACAGAACCAAAGGGCATGCAGGCTCATCTGGGTGATGGAGGACAGCCAGGATCCCGGGGGGCCGGGGTGGGGTCCCGCTGGCAGTCAGCTTTCTGGGCCCACGTCCGAGTATCTTTCATTTTCTGGGGGAAAGAGACCAGCCAGGAGACAGGCCAGGAGACTGGGTGTCCCAGCGGCAGTGATGACTCCAGTGAGGGGAGCGTGGGGAGAAGGCAGGGAGCCAGAGCGTACACCAGGGTTCATAACTGAAGCCTGGGCCCCAGAAAACAAAGATGGCCTTCCTGGCCTCCAAAGGTCTTGACGTGTTTGGGACCCAAGGCAGGGTGCCGTGCTTGTCAGCCCTGCTTGGCCATGGCATGTGCATGAGTGATACTTGGGTGGCTGCTAGGTAAAGAGAGAGGCTGCAGGTGGCCAGAGGGACCCTGCCAGGATGCCCTGGTGGATCCCCGAGGATCTGGGCAGGAGGGTACCTGTAGCATCTCTACAGAAAGTCAGCGGGCCCCGGTAGGGAGCCCAGGAGAGGAACAGTGTTTGGGAATGTGGTGCACACCTTCCTTCTTCTGCCGCCACCAGCTCTGTGCCCGGCACCTCGGTTTCTTCATCTCTAAAACGGGGATAATATTAATACTAATGCCTTCATCCTAGGGTTCCTTTCAGGATCAAATTAGGAAACTCACGTAAAGCGCCTAGAAGTATGCTTGGTGTGGAGTACTTAATTTGCCTCCAGGTCCTGCCCCCTCTGCCGACACAGCTAATACAACCTGATCTGACTTAGGGGGTCTTCACCTTCCGTGTCCTTGGGTCAGAGGCTAGATGTGGGTCCAAGGTGGCAGGGGCTGGGTGAGCTTAACGGTGGAGGGCAGCAAGGGGGTCCCGGCAGAGCCAACTGCAAGCTGGGGCTGGTAGAATTACCGAACACCAAGTCCTGCTGGGTTGAACCCACTGGGGCTTCTGGAGACCAAACCGAGGCGGCAGAGTCCCCTCCTCTCTTGCTGTGTGCCGTGCAAGACTCCCAGGTTATGTAAGTACCCTTGTGCTGTGAAGTAAGACTAATGAGGCTAATGAGTCTCTTTAATTTGCTTACTATTACTATTAGTAACAACTTAACTGCCGCGTGCCCCACAAAATCACGACACACCACTGCCTACAGACACTATATTTAAGACCAACTCACGTAACAAGGTCGTGGACCGAAGGAGTATCTGTAACTGCAGAAACTCTGGCCGTTGCGATGAGCTTGTGTGAGTGAAGGCAGATCACGGGGACAGCCTCCCCTCGCGTCCTGTAGACAGGTGACTTGACGGCAGCCGACATTCAATCAACAAGCATTGACTACTAGTGTCTACTAGTGCCAAGCCCTGAGCACATCTGTGGGGACAGGCCCAACCACCGCGTCAATGACCGTAGCAAGGGTGGCAGGAACTCTCTTATGCCATCTTACTCGGCCAAGAAAGCTAATAAAGGCCCCTGTCCTGTCCCCTCATTTTTAACCTGGCTTCCCCATCTCCGTAACTACTTACCATGGGTTCTTTGGGGTTTCCAAATGTAGAATTACATCCTCTCTAAGGAGAGAGAGATGGTTCTGTTTTGTTTCTTCCTTTCCAATGTTGAGCCTCTAATTGCTTGTCGATTCATGTCAGTTAATGCCCACAATACGGTCTTAATAGTAGCAGGGACCATAGCAGTGAACGGTCCTGGTGATCGAGACTTTACCTAGACTTTAGCCCGTGAGTCTTTGCTGCTTCCTCAAAAGTTAGGAACTGGATGCTGACTTTTGAACGGATGTAGACATAAGGAAATATCCAGTTTCCTATTTTACTGTGGTTTTCCACCTTCAGTTTAATTGCTCAGAGCCACTGATAGTTCCTGGTTTTCATTTGGAGGAACTAGAGTTTAGGATACTTTGCTTGTGGGACTCTGAGCCAGGCCATGATGCGATATCAAATCCCTGGAGGACTAGCACTTGCAGGATTATCCTGCAGGTGCTTCTGAGGAAGTGGTTCCAGTTTTCAGACTTGGGTTAGAATTTTGGCTCTGCCTGGGTGTACATGTTATTTCCATATATCCAAACAATTTTGGATAGAAATGGGTAGAAAATGAATTTTCACTTTTACAGTACATTTAAGGGAGTGTTTAGCCTGCGCTTTTATATTTTTCAGGCGCTCAATGGACATTTCCTACATGCAAACCAGCAGGGTTTTTTTCTTTTATTTGTGCTTTTCAAGACTCCTTGGTATTAAAATATTTAAAGTGACAGTGAGCAGTCACTTCTGCAGGACAGTCTCAGAGTCAATAAATGGTCGGGATTTGCTGCTCAGCAGCACTTTGAGCAGCGTTTTCCTCTCTGACAGCACGTCTCCTGCAGAAGGAGCTCCAGTGCTCACAGGTTCCGGTAAAGGCAGCACTTAGCTTTGGGGCTGGTTGGAGCTCAAACTACACCCTGACTTCTTGCTCTCAGCCATGGTGCCCACTAAATACCACATGGCATGACCCACTCCACTCAACACTTTGTGCAGAGGCACCGTCCAGACAGGATAATATTAAAGGGGACACTTGGGCACTGTTGGTGAGATTGTCAGTTGGTACAACTACTACAGAAAATGTTACGGTGCTTCCTCAAACAGTTAAAAATGGAATTTCCATAAGATCCAGGAATCCCACTTCTGGGTGCATATTCACAGGAAGTAAGTCACCATCGAAGAGACACTTTGATGTTTATTGTAGGGTTATTCACAGTAGCCAAGATGTGGAAACAACCCAGTGTCCATCAACAGGTGAGTCAAAAGAGAAAATGTGATATATATGCACATCTCACACACACACACACGGAGTCACTGGGACATTAATCTGCCAAAAAAGAAGGAAATCCTGCCATTTGTTACAACAGGGATGAACCCGGAGGGTATTCCATTGTAATAAAAATAATTTTATTTGTGGGTCAATTCGATGGCCCATGTGTGGAGGGTTTTGAAAGACCCCCGTGCAAGGCCCTCTTCAAACATTAGGGAGCATGTAGTCATGATTGTAACGGGCTGGGGCTGGGGCTACGAGACTCTAACCGGATGCCCGAGGTGGCCAGAGAGGCGGGAGCATTCTTGGTGAACATTGCAGTGGGTCTTCGTCTAGATGACCAGTCTGGGAAGTGTTGGCCGTCCTGTAGCCGCTGACCCCACACGTACGAGTCGTTCATGTCAAACAGATGTAGGTCTGGACACTCCAGTCGCAAACGCTAGATTCGCAGCCACACCTTACTCCCACAGGTACTGCGATGTTTGGATGCTCCAAAAGGGACCAAAACCCACGAAAGGCTGAGTTTGCCTGTGACCCAGATAGATACTAGGAGACCCAGATGCTGGGATGACAAGGTGGCCAGTTCACGCAGACTGCATCCCTCCCTCCCCCTCCCTCCGAGGCAGGCACAGGGACCCATCATGTTCCTGAACGGTGGGACCGGAGGGCGGAGTCCAAGCCTACCCTCCCAGACACCCTGTAGGACAACCTGATTCTTTGAACTGAAGGGACAAGAGCAACCCCATGGCCTGTGCTTTGTGTCTGTGTCCCCGTCTTGACTCTGGGTCCTGTGGGGCCGTGTCTTGTGGTGCGTTCACTTCTGTGCCACTGTCACCCCGTCCCACTGTGGGCTCAGCCCAACACCCACCTGAACAGAGGGGTTCGGCCACTGCCTGTGAGGTGCAGAGGGAAGGAATTAATCGTGATGGCATAGGTAGTGCTCACCCCGTGCCAGGCTCTTACAACGGCCCTGGACAGTGGCTGCTATTATCCTGGGGTCCATTTTGCCGGTGAGGGAAGTGAAGCACAGAGAGGTCAAGACGCTTTCCCATAAGCGGCAAAGCCAAGACTTGAACTGCGTGGCTGGACTCCCCTAGCCGTGTTCTTAAACACATCGCTACCCCCGATCCCTGCAAATCATGGATTGCTAAAAGGGGGAAGCTGATGGAGCCCGTGAGTGCCCAGAGTGCCTCCTGGTGAGGGATCAGTGCTCCAGGAACGCTTAAGGTGTTAAAGGAGGAGGCTGGGTCAGCTGGGTCATGGGGGAAATGAAAAGCTGAAGAGGACACTAATGTGGGTCCAGGAATGAGCCCAGGGCTCTAACTTCAAAACTTGGGCTCAAAAACCAGCTCCCGCTGACCTTTCAGATGATAATAAAGATAACTGGCAAATGGTATGAGGGAGACATTCTAGAAATTAATTGCCCTTGGGACTTTCATGATGAAATGAGGTAAGCAGTTAATCTGGGAACAAAGAGTTATTTTCAGTAGGTATTTACGGTGGGTCCCAGCGTGCATACGGCCACTGGGGACTTGGGAGGGCAGGCAGCATGGCTCTTGTCTTTGAGAAGCTCCTAGTGAGATGGGAAGACGCAGGTCCGCCTCCTAGGCGGATGCCAACTTAGGGTGTCTCATTAGTTGGCCCTGGGCCATCAGTCCCAGCCTGTCGAGGGCCTCTTGGTGTCCCCCCACTGTGTGTCAGGCCAGCTATGACCTGGAGAGGAGCATTCCGGTGAGACGGCTTCTGGCTGGGCCAACCGAGTCCCTTTCTGGCTGAGGCACCAGCCCTGGCTTTGTGTTTCTCTGGCACAGCGTGAGTGCCGCAGGGAAGGGCACCAGAAGCCAACTGGGCAGCAGGAGCAATCATTCCTTATGGGGAGCTGCCACCCCCAGGGCCCAGGACTCCTGTCGAGCTGTGAGCAGGTTCTAAGTAATTCAGTGGATGGGTTCTGATGCCCTTGTGACCATCAGCGTGGACATCCTCTGCTGAGAGCTCCTGGCAGGCCTTATTGTGGTCTTGGCAGCCAGAGTAGCACTGGAGGGTGCCCCTGCCCTGGCGTCCACTCCGCCTGGAGGGACTGATGAGGGAGGCGACTCAACACATCCAGAAGTTCTTGTATATGGGGGTGCTCGCTCTCTTTCGGAATCGGTGTTTGTTGCCAGTCACAACGTTGATGGTGCTAGGCCTTTCATGGCCACTAAAATAACAGGTCACTTTTCTTTTGTGTTTCTACTGCAATGACCCAGGAAACTTGTTTTTCCTTTTTAACTCAACATGATAACTGAAGATGCCTGGAAGAGTTTAGACGCGTGCGCAGCATGTGTGGGCAAGCGGGGGCTCTAGTGTGTGTGAACCCGAGTTGTGTGCGTATGTGTGGGACGGTGCCTCTGGGCGCCCGTGTGCATAGGGCAGCGCATGCAGCTGTGTGGCTGTGGGAGGCGTTCTCCTTGTTGTGAGTATGTTTGAGGATAGGGGCTGGGTGTGGGTCTGAGATCACACAGAGGCCGTTATAGGATGTCTCTTTATAGGGGGTCTCTGCGGCCCCAACCTTTGGGGATGTCTAGCCCAGTCACACAAAATAGAGCCTCAGTTCGGGGGCAGAGTCCAAGTCGCATGTCACAGCCCTCAGAGAACCACAGATCTCGTGTCAGGATTATCCAGAGACCACCTGGCCCAGGCCTGGCCTAGATTATGCGGGTTTCCGGTCCAGGTGGAAGCTGCAAGTGCATAGTCACAGTCAGGACTGTCATTCCTCATTCCAGGAGCTGACCTACCTTGGGCATAGGGCAGAGCCTGTCTCACGGAGCGGGGACGGGGCTGACACTCAAGCCTACCGTGCAACAGATTTAAAACCATCCTTTACAACAGAGATGACGTCCGCACACACCTCTTCAAGGCTTTGTGTTTCTGAAGGCATTTTCTGAGCCTTATCTCCTCTGTGCTGGCTTCTGCCGGGGAGTGGTTCCCGGCCAGGGAGGGACAGCTCTCCGCCGAATCAGAAGGCTGCAGACAGAGCAGGGAGCCTTTCCCAGGAGGCGCTGTGCAGGCGCCGAGAGTGAGGAATGGAGGCTCATCTGTCCTTGCCAGGAGAGGCCAGCGGCCGGCGCACGGGCAGACCCTCCGCCCCGGGCCAGCTCTCTCAGACAAGGGCTCCTGCAGGATGACCAGAGCTTGCTTGGTTCATCACCAAGGTTCTCCCAGTTAAACTCTCTGTACTTCACCTCTCTTGAGACTCTGTTTTAATTTCCTTTTAACTTCAATATGGAACCAAAGAGAGCCACTATCGATTAAATGTTAGTTCAATGAGTGTTTGTTTCACAGCAATTATTTTAAGGTTGTCCCTGCGTGGGCCCACGGGACACAATGTACATCTGAAGGACTCCCTGCCTGGAGCTTTTCTCAATGCAGTGTTGCCAGGAACGAGGGAAAGCATTTGGACAACAGCAGAAGTAGGCACAGCTGAAGGGAGCCTTCAACCCAGCCAGGTGCCCTCACCCGAGCCCAGTTGTAAAGGGCGAGTAGAGATTGACCAGGTGTTGGAGAAAGAGGAGAGATGAGGACAGGAGGGACCGCAGAGGCTCTGTGCACGCGGGAAGCAAGCCCGATGGAAGCTGGTAAAGGGATGCAAATCTCGGGTGCTCCTTGTTCTGTCCAAGGAAGATGGGATCATGTTGCCCTGGGACTGCGAGCAACGTCACAAGCTCGGGAGGCTTGGCAAGAATCCTCTCCCGGGACGGCTATTTCTAACTTCTGGCCCCATTTGTTTCTGTGGCTCTGCTGATGTCAACAGCAAGGCAACAGACCGTGCTGGCAAGGTGCTGGGCTTTCTTGCAAGTTGCAATCATGTGGGATGTTCTATGGCTCTGCACGGGGCTTCTTGTGCAGCAAAGCCCTTGGGAGTGTGAACGGAAAAGTACCTGTAAATATTAAGGTTGGTTCCAAAAACACATTACCGGTGGGTTGTGTAATGCCCTCAGGTGACATTGAGGCCTTGTTCATAACTAAACGTCGGTCAGGATTGTAACTACTCATCTGGTGCCGGGCGGTGCTTCCGCCACTGTCCTGTCAACACGGTGGGGAGGTGCCGGTCCCTGAGGCAGCTGACTGAGCAAATAACCCAGCAGCAGGCGCCGGCAGTAAGTTTCTGTGAACTCCTTGCAGAGCGTGCGTCTCCGCTGACGTTCCCTTGATGTGCTCACGAACCTCTCCGAGAACATCGCTCTGGACCTCCGATGCGGCTGCCCGAGCAACCTGGAGAGGGGAAGCCTGAGAATGAGGAAAAGGGGGGCAGAGGAGCCCCCGGAGGGGGAGAGGAGCCGCCGAGGAGTCGGGCCCCCGACTTCCCCACTTGGCAAGTCTTCTTCCCCCCACCCCCCCGGAGAAAGCGCTTTCTCGAGTGTTTGCTCAGGACTTGATTGTTGTCGGCCCTCAGGTAGGGGGTGGTGCGGACACTGGGAGCATTTGAGTGTCCGAGTGTGGGCGGGGAGAGGACGCCCCACCCCTCAGGAGGGGTCCTGTGAGGATGGGTGTCCCCACTGGGTACGGGGTCCAGAGAGGATGGGTGTTCCCGCTGGGTATGGGGTCCAGAGAGGATGGGTGTCCCCGCTGGGTACGGGGTCCTGTGAGGATGGGTGT